>JACXGJ010000498.1:21759-122246 GCA_016801105.1 Esox niger | reverse complement strand
TTATTGGAGGGTATTTGGCTGGGTTTGACCCTAGGCCGCCTCCCTTGTATTATAAGTACTGTGGAACTTCCTGTATTCTTTGGAGAAGCACAGAGAGAGGGAACTAACATCAATGTCTCATGCTGAATAAAGATCGCTCTCCCCTGACTTTGGTTGCATAACTTTTGTTCTTGAACATCATCAGAACAGGAAGCTAACACAACAATCATTGCATTTAGACATATCCTCCTTTTCCCTTACCCGTTCGGCTGTGCCACTCTAACACAATGGTTGTTGTGCAGTAAATGACACACTTTCCTTCGACAATTCACACCATTCTCAATAGTTTCTTCCTCAGAGTGCCCGGGGGTTTCACTGTGAGAATCTTAGAGGCTTTTAGGAGGACACTAAGGAGATTGAAACCCAGCAGCCACCTGATAGACTACTGAGAGACGTCAATACACTGGTCTTTAGTTTGTCTCTCATTGATGACACGTCAATACACTGGTCTTTATTTTGTCGCTCATTGATGACACGTTAATACACTGGTCTTTAGTTTGTCTCTCATTGATGACACTTCCTGTGCGCGTGCATAGTATGCACCTGTGTGAGTTTGTTTTTGTACAGTATTCATCTCTGGATTCATGTAGGTGTTTATTCTGTGTGTGTTTGTATATATGTGCATGTGTCTGTGCAGTGTTGGGTATTTACAGTCTTTTTCTGTATATTAGATTAAAGTAAATGCCCATTGAAAATCTGACTTATTAGGTTGGGGAAGGTTCAGTCATATTGTAAGCATCCATAAGGGGAATAGCAGAAACATTGTATTTACAAGTGTAGATAGCTCTAGCAGCTGACTACATAACAACTCTCTAGCAACGCAGACATCCCCCCCCCGTCACCAAGACGCAATTTCATAATGGAGTAGTATGTCCCAATCGGTCTCAAATACGTGCAAAATAGCCTACTATATACTAAACATGACGTACTTCACCATTACTCATAGTATGCAGTATGCAGCCCTTAACTATAGCTCGCTCTAAAAAAAAATATTTCCGAGATGCTGTGTGTAATTTAATAGTGTCAGGGAGTGAGCCGCTATTAAAATGCGGGAGACTTTTGGAACTTCCGTGAGGGTTGTAGTGTAATAATGACCATGCAAACAAATGTTTTTTTATAGCTACATGTCTAATGTAGTGGCTCAGGACGGACAGATTCCTATGATAGAATCTAACGAGATTCTATCTAACTAGCTATATTTTAGCTAACCTTGTCAAACCGTGTTTTGGAACGCCGATTTCAATTGCCTATCTTCCCCATTGTAGACCTATAAACCAGCAAACAAGCAATTTATACATTTCATTGGCTAGCGTGGTGTCAATGAATACAATGAGTAGTTTACTATTAGTACTAGGTATCTAACTTGCTAGTTTTACACTGCTTTTCTGGAAAAGAAATACGGCCAACAGCTTCAATTCCTTAGGTCTTTTTCCGCCTGTGTATTCCGCTATCGCTGGAATGGATACCTACTGTATTACCGGGATGGTGGGTAATGGTCACAGAAAGGTTGTAACTAAAATGCTTACAGTAAATTCGCTTGTATTTCAGGTCAGTGAAGTGCAAATCGAATTGTACTCAAAAGTAACATAGTATGTTCAATGAAATTGTATGTGTGTTTGTGTCTGGCAGTGCAGGCCCTGAAGGTTCTTTGTGGTGGGGGACCCCACAGACCTCTGGGTGCTAGTGGGCCCCATTACCAAATACCTGTTGCTCCCCTTAGTTCCCTTTTCTCTGATACCTCTGATCTACACAACCAGGATGTTGCTTTTCTAGCGCTGATAAAGGGCAGCCCGGAAACTTCCCACAGTGCCCTATTATAAAGAAGCAAGCAGGATCCCATATTCCTTCGCGTGAGGGCCAGTATGGAGACATTTACCAGGAGTCCCCCTCGATATGTCCCTACAAATACAGTCCCTACTTCCAGGGTGGGCTCAGTGATGCCTACACTCAATCAATCAAATGTATTTTATAAAGCCCTTTTTACATCAGCAGTTGTCACAAAGTGCTTTCACAAAACACCTGGCCTTAAACCCCAGGGAGCAACCAACAATAGTGATGAACTTCAGTGGCTAGGAAAAACTCTCTAAGAGGGCCAAATTTAGGAAGAAACCTAGAGAGGAACCAGGCTCCGAGGGGTGACCAGTCCTCTTCTGGCTGTGCCGGGTGAACATATTAAGAGTCCATATTTTGAATAGTTCAATGCATGTGGGTTGAGCCCAGAGTCTATTTAAACCTAGTCCAGATCAGAGGCATAACCAGATGGACAAGGACAGAGGGAGGGGGGTCAGCAGAGTGGCAGCTGAAATCGTCAGGTATCATCTTGATCTGCAACACAACCAGGAGGACTATGGACAGGGACAGCAACGAGTCAAGCCTGGTACTACGCAGGTGTGGGTTACACGCGCTTCATAACTTCTGAATTAGTTCACTATAGTTGATGAGAGACTGAGAGAGAGGACTGAGGCTGGCCAGGTACCTATCAAATCCTTCACCCCTCTCCCCACATGTCCCTGGCTGTCATGGGAACTTCATCAAAGTCACTCCCCTGCCTCTTGATTGTGATCTGTCTCATCAACTCAACTCTGTGGTCTTGGCAGCTGCAGCAGGACTGATATTGCGGAGAGTTGCCCTCTCATCGATTACCACAGCCACAGGCAGCCCGTGTCTTCATTCCCTCACTCACCGTCCACAGACAAACCTGGGTGACAGTATTGGTGTTCTTTCAAATGCATTAAAGCTTTTGATTAAGCCTGACTGGCATGGAGCCCTATCTGGTAACTGATGCTACTGCTGGGTCTGTACACTGCAATTTGGCCACTGTTACCCAGTGTTGATTCTGCAGTTAAATTAACTCTGTAAGATTGGATATTAACACTGTTGTGTAAAATCATGTTTCCCAGCATGCTCTTCAGTAAATAGATATTTTGGGTTAAATATCTTGGCAGAAATAATTTTGGGAGCATACTGAAATGCGGAATTCTTATATACTGGTTTCACAGACCGCTGTGAACTGTAACATTGTCAGTGTTCATTCGACCCTGAGGAATTTAGTACAACCTTCTTGTGTGGGTAAAATGTGTTAGAAAAAAAAGTTTCACAGTAGGCCTGATGGAACAACACACTTGTCAGTGAACTTTCCAAATGTCAACAAAACAATATATGCTAGACGAGGTGGAATGTCTTTGTGCAATAATGCACCAATATTTATACAATGATATCAAAGTCAACTATGAGTCATGTGATATGTTGACCTGTTCCTCCCACAACAACTGTGCAAGCATGCCGAGTAAAAATATCAAGGGTCTTCTTGCAGCATAATGATCCGTTCTTAGCTGCCTTTTGACAAAATAAAAACCTAATCTCTTTGTTATCTGTGATGATCTCATCATGTAGTCTTCCATATTGGCTCTGCGTTTGGATGAGCTTATGTATGTAGCACACATGTTAAGACCGGAGTTGGCACATTTGCTGTATAACACGACCATTTAAGGTGAAAACATTTGTTACAGTAGAACATGCTATGGAAATACATTGAACTTTTGAACCACTTGCTCCAGGATTTCTTGGTTAGAATAGCTCATTTAAAAGGGCAATATTTAAGACATATTTACTGTACTAGTAGTATAAAAATAAGCAAAAATTACCAGGAGACATCTGCAGTTAATGTTTTAAGTTAACGTTCCAAATTATCTTTCTCTTCAAAATGAATTACAATGACTGACATGTTGCAATGACTTGTAGCAGGCAGGATCCCATATCTCTTAATACTCACTTTAGACACTTGTAGTTCTATCCTGTCTGTCTTTCTGTCTGTCTATTGGTCTGTCTGTCTGTCTGTTTTTGTCTGTCTGAGTGGCTGACTATATCTCTGACTATCTCTCTTTCTTCCTCTCTATTTGTCACTGTCTATTAAATGAATTCAATAAACTATTGACATGGATCATATTAGTATTATTTACTGTTTCTAATACACACTGTTTCTCTGAATATCTGCTTCTAGATAGTTAGTGGATATAGGATCATGCCTTGACAATGCTGAAAAACTGAGCACTTCTATCTATTCTATTACAACCTAATCTTTCCCTGGGTGTGCATTTACGGTAGTAATAACTATGACTGGTGCCTCTGCTGTCGCGATCAAATAAACTGGGAGCGTTCACGTACATGGTTGTGCCATCAATATCAATATGTGGTCACTACGGGATTTAGACGTCTGCATGGTCTAGGGTCACAGAACTGTCTCTGTCATCTCTATGAGGGCTGTGCATTGTCCGGTCATTATATCACACCCCCAAAACAATGGGGCCTGCTGGCTGGTCACACTCTTCATCCGTCGCCTCGGTCCACATGAAACGAGAAGGGATACAGTATGACTGCTGAGGGATGAGCTTGTCTGCAGAGGGAGGGAACCTGCCAGGCCCCCCTGCTCCCTGCACAGATGGAGCGGCATCCGCCTCCCCCTCCCCTCCCTCGCCGCAGAGATGACGCCCTGCCAGCCAACGAACCCGCAGACCCATGGATGTCTGTGTTTAAGGGGGCCGCGTGCGTTGGGGGGGAAAGCGCGTGCGTGAGTGCGTGCGGGCAGTGTGTGTTTAGAACAGTACAAATCTGCATACGAATCTCAAATTTTTTTCCTTCTTTGAATTCACACATCAGCACGCCTTACTTGATGCTTTTCTTTTTACGGTTCGCGTCTCATAAATAAAAATGAAACGACACATACGGTGGACTTGGATTGATGTAAGGAGGCGCGCCGGTGGCAGAAAATTGTCTGAGCTGAATATGCAGACGCAGTGGTTGACGGCGAGACCATTTCCAAGTCCTGCTTCAGACGCAGACACGTGACTGATCTGATGAACGGGCGCCAGCGGGGGTTCCGTGGCACCACCTAAAAGATCCCGTCGCCATCCCTGGACACATACGATGTGAGGAACCCGTACCAGGCTGCCTCTTGCTCAACTCTATCTAACCCCACCGGCCTGGTTCTGAAGGAAATCGCTGCATTCCAGAGACTGAATGAATTAAGGGACATGTACTTTTAATGTGCACTTTGCTTTTGACCGAAGGGCCCTGCTGTTCCATGTAAAGTGCTCCGATTTGTCTGGGGAGTTGGAGTTGGAATGCGTCCTGTTTTGAACGTAGCCTTTGTGGAATGGGATGTCATTTCTTTGACTAAGTACTGCCCCCGTAGGAACAACAGACAGATTTCTCTAAGGATCGTTCCCCAGACAAATGACAGACCAGAGGTCTCTGAGTATAGCTCTGGCAGGCAGACCACAGCAACACCCATCTGCGCCGTTGGCCATCTGTAACTGGGATTGTCAGAGGAAGCAATGGAAATGGCTGTGTTGAGAGGAACATGACGAATATTTTACATCCCTGCAGGGGGGGGGGGCTATGTGTGTGGGCGTGTGCCTGTACGCGCGCCTGTAGACCGGGAGTAGGCGACCTTGGGTAGCTCGTCTGTACTCTATACCTCGTGCTCGGACGGCTGGAGATTTGAGCCGTAAATCCTCGCTTGTGGCAATCCGTTGCCTCTTACGCACAAATACATTACGCAAAAGCAAGCACACAGAGGCGGGAAGACTGAAGGTCTCGGGTAAAACCACAGCCTGATCCGCCACCTACTCTCCAACTCTGTCCACAGGAGAGGGGCCTCTATGAGGCTGAGCCGCGGCTGAGAGCGGGAATCAGCGCCTGTGTCTCCAAAATGATACCCTATTCCCAACAGTAATCAGTCAACACGGCTTACTGCCCAGGCATCTATTCCTTCACCATATGCTGCCCACTACGCCTTCACAACATCAAACCACCTCTTTGTGCGTTGCTTCATTCAGAAGTAGGGCATCCTCGTCGCCACACAATCTAATCCATTGAGGTGTAGATCTCTATGCAGGGCAGAGGAAGCGGAAACCAAGAGCTGATATTCTCTTAGCGTGAGGAGTCTTAACGCCGTGGATGAATCAGGATCAGGAACTATATACGGTATATTATCGCGGTTTATCATCTTGATGGGGACCAAAAAAACGTGCGAGCATACAGATGTTTTGACTCTCTTAGCGTTTGCTAAAGATCTCATAGCACTTATTTTAAGAATAAGGGTGTTGAATCCATTGTCCAGGATGTCATTTGTATTCGTTTGTAATCTGGCCCTCATAACTATGCTCCACTTGATGATCCTTCCAGTCTCAATTGGCTGTTGCAAAATAGTACAAAGGACATAAAATGCTTTAGGTATCAAATATTATATAAACATGTCAGGTAAATGATTGCAGTATACAGGTTAAAAATGGAAACACCCATGCAGGAGTTAAGTTGAAAATGTTGCTTTCAAACAATTAAAATAATTAGTCACGATTAATCGCATAATGTTCTATAGTTAATCATGATTTAATTGTGATTTTAGAATGTGTTAAAATGTTGCACTCAATTCACCGGTTTCTGTTTAAAATCTGTTCATTATGTTAAAGATTGCAAACTATGGACAGAGCTTGACTTGGAATTAAATAAATACAGCCCTTAGTTTAAAATGCATACCATGTCAGTCCATAGCTTATCAGAATAACTTGCCACATCTCACTGTAGCCCATGTAAATCTAAATAGAAGGTTGCTGGTCTATGATCCCATAGTTCTACCATCTCATATTGCTCTCTTGATTAAGGCACCAAGGACAATAGCTGCTAGATTAGGCTCCTGTAGAAAACACATATCAGCCCCACTTTTCTGGAAAGCTGCAGGGTGTGCAGACATTTAACCCACTGAATCACACCTAAGGTATTGACCTTTGACGTTTAGGCTGAAATGTGTTTAGAATGGGGTTCAGGTGGGGGCCTGTAAACATTAGCTTTCCTGAAAGATGGTTAGCCACAACTAAATAATTGTGTCTCTAGTAAGTGATTCCCAAATTCAACTAAATGCATAAGGTAGATTACTTAAATAGGTAATGGCATAAGGTAGTCATAGTAGCTAGAGATGTTACCTGCAAACATTAATCTGGGGATGTCTGTAATTCATGCAGTGCACAGATGTTGTTTGTTAATTCCACTATTACAATATGCTTTGTTGGTAACATTAATGCTTATCTTAGATTAGCAAAAACATTAAATGATGACTTACTATGCTACAAGCAAGATGTTAGCAGGTGGATTCATGCAACACTTTTCCTCAGGTCCAGTTGAGGATTTAGGGGGAAAAATGCCTTTTGAAGCGCACTGGTCTCATCAGCCGCCAGTAAAGTTACCGGTAAACGTTAAGTGCGTGCAAGTAGTGCGATACTGACAGCTCCCACTAATGTCAAGCTCTAACTATGGATGGCTCTGTGGTTCAAAAAGGAAAAATGTCTTAATGGCGACAAAGAAATGAATTGCATTAATTATTTTTATTTAATCGCACGCATTAACATGTTAATTTTACAGCTAGTTTAATGTATGGGAGTACGGGTTAGGCTTAGGGTTAGTGGAATTAGGATATGGAATGGGCTCTTTGGGTTACATGCCAACAGTAAAACGAAAACCTATGCGTCTGCTTATGTACATCTGTCTGAATTTTCTCTCCCAATAAAAAAAGCTGCTGTGTGGCTGACAGCTCTTTCTCACAAAGGTGCACCTAAGCACACACACACACACACACACACACACACACACACACACACACACACACAGGCTGACAAGTCTAACTGAAGGCCACGTGCACGGTGAGTAATTGAAAGTGAGCGGGAGGGGATATGAATCCAATAGCAGCTGTCAATCTAGCGGTTGCCGCGGTGGTGATAGCCACTGACAGTGCCACGGCCTGCCCCTCCATCGGCGTAACAAATCAACAGCATGTTTCTCAGACTGTGCATTAGCGTGTCCTTTTTCCCTTAGCCTGAATACACACATACATACACACACATGTCCACACGTCCACAAATTCCAGCATCTCCGATCCGTTCTCGCTCACAGTTGCAACTATTACCACCATAGCCCCACTCACATCTTTAGGTGAAGTCAAGGTTACGGCAATCTTCCCTTGGCTGGTATCTTTTCATAAGAGTTGGTTTGCCTGCTGGCCCGGTATATTTTCCTAATCTTTCTCTCAATAGGCTGTTAATAATTGAGGCCAACCAGTCAGTTGGTGAGTCTTTAACGGCATCTACATCACAGATACTGTACCTCGTTGCTTCTCTTCTGCCTTCATTCTAACTGACGGAAACATACACAACGGGGATGCAACACGCGTAGATGAGAGGAGGTGTTATCACCAATACCTACACTCAGTCTTTGTCTCGCTCTCTCTTCCTTTCTCTGATTTGCATACTGATATTCTCTTTGTATCCTCTCCTCTCTCTTCGGGTCGATAAACACCTGCTGTGCTCATCTCGTTACATTCATTCCTCCTTTCTCCTCCTCTCCTTCGCAAGCTGTGCTGCTTTCTGAGGCCAGAGGGTTTGTTCTTTACAGGGGCGAGATGGTATGGATTTTTTTTCAATTTCTAATCCTGTGCTTCAGTTGTTTTGTGAAGAGTAAAGAAATAGTCTATACACCGCTATCACTACCTGGTCCTTCAGTGTTAGACAAGATCCATACCTGTACAGGTTAGGCTTTGTCTCTGTTACAGTTGTTTAGATACTGAAGGACAAAAAACAGGGTCAAAAAAGCTTCCCTGGTTCATTTTCACACTTAATCATCGATATGATTGACCACTGGTCTCATTCTGTCATCAGGCAAACATTCAATTATGGAGACTGGGTGACTGAATGTTGCATAAAAAAACGAATGTTTCTTTACTGGCCAGTGATCAAGCGGATGGCCACCTGTGCAGAATATAGAACCGCTGCCCTGGGCCCTGCTGGGTAGGCAAGCGGTTAGTGTTGGGCCAGTAACCAAAAGGTTGGTTGATCAAATCCCTGAACTGTCAACTGATCTGCCACTTAATCCTAATTGCTCTTGGGTTGCTGTCAATAATAGTTTAGCCCTGGCTCTGACCTCTCTCTGGAGGGTGTGGAGATATAGAAAAAACACATTTCCATTTTACACCTACACAGTTGTAGTTCTTGTACATGTGGGTGGGACAGTAAAAATGCTGTATTTTAAACATAGTTTTATGACTCTTGAAGGTGTTTGTTCTTTCAAATAACAGGACCTTTTTCATCATTTCTAGTACATGATTGTGTAGCATGGAAGCACAAAGAGCACAATTCTATCATTTAACATGCGTTATAAGTGTTCTATTACTACCCCAACTCGTTTTGGCGCTTTGAATTCTGCTGCTGATTGTCTGTAGAATAAAATAATTCTGGAAGAAAATGAATAAATTATAGCTTATATAATTCAACCCATCAACTCAAACAGGCATTCTTATTTTTTATCCTTGTATGATAAGATATCCATGTTCCCTGTCCCTTGTCTCAAGAAACGAACTGATGGCTCTTTAATGTGTGTGTGTGTGTGTGTGTGTGTGTATATTTGATATATATATATATATATATAAATATATATATATATATATATATATATCTCAAAATATAATGTTGTAATATAATGTTGTATATTGCAATAAATTGAGACAAGACAAAAACATACGTACATCAAAATCAAAGAATGATGTAAACATCTACCTGCCTTCTACAGTAAAGCATAGTTTAAAGGTGGTTGCTAGTGTGTTGTTACCAGTGTTGTTAGAAACTGATGCTCCTCTTGCACATGCTTGTAGGTATTAAGCTCCTGTTGTGATTTTTCTTGATGCTTATGGCAGTGTTCCTTCACACCATCCTTGCTGCGTGTCTTTCTTTTTGAACTCTGTGTACTGTATGCGAATGGACGACAGACCCGCGGATGGACGACAGACCTGCGAATGGACGACAGACCTGCGAATGGACGACAGACATGTCCTACATAATGAATTACTTCATGGGCCTAATTCATACCCTTTTTAAATCCTGTCCTACATGTTAGGCTAAATGCTTAAGCTGACACACACCTAGACACAATGAGATGACTGTATGTAGCTAATAGGTGAAACCACTTTGTAAGCATTCACATCACCACACCCCGGCTTGCTTCTTTTGGATCCATTGTCTATGTCTACATGGCTGGACCCGATGTCCCCACAAGGTCTTTTGGCAGCTCTCCACCAGGGAAAATGGGAATTCTGGTTTAGGTAAGAAATATTTTGAACTGGTCATTGTGTAGGTTTATGCATAATTTAGGGTATTGAAATTTGGTTTATGGTTAGGTTTAGTTTATGGTTAGCTTTAGGAGGTGGTGAAAATTGATTTCTAGGTAAGGTTTCATTTCAGGTCCTCACAAGATACAGAAAAAAAGTGTGTGTGTGAAGGCGATAGACAAGAGTTTCAGTTTTAAAAGACCTTTATTGGGTCCAAGACCCCACACTACAGAAAACACTTATTCAAACAAAGCATAGCTAAACGTGATTAAAAAACAGAGGGAAGGAGATCTAAAGCTAGTCTACACTTGCACAGACATGAAAGAGGACGAGATGGTTTGCAGAGCTAGCTATTGTTATTACATCACCCAAAAGCGAGATGTATCACTTGCACTTGGTGATGAAAGGGACATTTCACTCTCTTAGTCCATTTGAGGTTCAGCATCCCTTGGCTTTATATCTTTCTCTGACTGTCCAACTTCCTCTTCTGGAGTTATATAATCTTTGTCCGCTAACGTAACCTTGTGTTCTGATGTGTCAACAGTAAAAAGATTTTCTACTAATGCAAGATTTTGGGAAATTCCTTTAAGTTTTTCAAATGTGTATTCGTAATCTTTTTGAAGAACATTTTGGGGATAATTTTGAGTAGGCATGTTCTTTGAGTTACCATAAAAATATAATGTTATTTGAAATAACCATTTGGGTTTTTCTTGAACAAATTCTAGGGGTTTTCTCACAGTTATTGTAAATGTGAAGAACCTATGGATCTTCCAAAAATCTTTTCATTTTAGAATGTAGCCAGCTAGCTATGCTAACCCTGAGAAAAGGTAGTTACAGTAGGATGAGGACCTAAACAAGAGACAGATGTTTGTTGGTAAATTATGGCAAGTGCTTTTAAATTAAGTGAAAGTACTGATTTTGTGATCACCCATTGTTGTAACTTTATAATGATGTGTCCATGCATATTTATATTAGTTAATAATCTTTGTCTATGGCAACAGATAGTTCAACAGGTTTCTATTTACATTTGTTAGGCGACATTGAACTCTGTCTGGTTCCTAAAGAAGTTTATGTTTCTGCTTTGTGTTTGATATTGGATATGTTTGTGTTGGGTATTGGATACAGTTATAATGCTGGTAAAGTATTCCTGAATTTAAAAAAATCTGAACAGGTGTGATGGAAACAGGCCTCTAACAAATGATGTTATTAATATTAACATTACTGATTGCTTTTAGTAATAATGTGGTATGTATTCCAACTTGCATGGGTTCTTGAGAAAAGTACAAACCTCGGTTAGCCTCTCTGGTGCTACATATAAAATATATGTAAAACAATTATAATATTCTAGGCACTTCATTAATGTGAAGACAATTCCATAGAACAAATGAACAGATTTTTTTAATGTGTGGTCATGTAAAGATCTATCATAAAGCCAAGCTTCTACCGCTCCTGAATTCTATCAAAAACCTGCCTCTACAAAATATTCCCCAAGAACCTCTTGAATAAATGTAGTTGGAGAAATAAATCATTAATTATCACCCCTCCCTTCTATGAAAACATTCTTCCTTTTGTCTCCTGATTCTGCTTCTTATACTCCACCCTCTTCCTTCTCCACATTCTGGCCACATTCAGTTGATTTCACTGGTCCCTTGCGCACCGAATTGCTCGACACATGAACTTCTTTTTCCACGCTGTGCAGATTAAATCCTCCTAATAATTATGTCTGGTCATCCAAAAACGTGCCCCCATCACCCCAGACCTTCCTCTCTATCCAGACCATCTCTCTCTTCTACCTGGCCTAACTTTCCCCATGAACTCAATCATGTCCACTGGCTTTGTGCCCTGTGACTTTAAGATGGCCAGGGTTACTAACCTCCCTAAGAACCTCGTCACCCACTGGTTATTTCCCTCAAAAGTCTGTTTTTCTGGAAACACATTACTGGTGGGAAATTTGCATATTTCAGATGCATTTTATAATACTTGCAGGAAGTTATGTCACCAGTTGGAGCAAAACCTAACTAATGTGCAGGAATAAGTGTGCTGAGTGTTAACAACCATGTTTGTGCACTTTTTCTTGGGAGTAATAACTTTAATGCTTAGACTTGATTTCACATTTTCTTCTGATGTAATATACCGACATGACTCAGAATAAGAAAATAATTCCAATGCCATTGATAAAGCACATATTTCATTCCTAACAAATGTCTTCAACCCTATGCAACCAGGTTGAGCTGTTTGAGTAGTTAATGAGATGGCGTTTGCTTTCCCTCACTCACTCTCTCTCTCCATAAAACTGAGAATATTCAAGAGCAAACAAACATAATTAAACTCATAACACAATGACTCACAGCAACACACTACTTAAGCTGATGACAGCTGGGATCAGAGCAGGACTTACACTGACTATGAGAGCAAGATGGAGAGAATGTGGGAAAAGGATGATGGGAGAGTTTTGACAAACTCCTGATTGTTATGATATTCTAGAGTGCAACCCTAATAGAAAAAATTGTGACAAGTGGATGTGAAACACTAATGCAAATATAATCTACATATCTAATTGTCTTTGTCCCAGTGTTGTTGAATTCATTTCTTTATTAATTGATGTTATTATTTTAATCTGTTTGACAATATCAAAGTGTAGCACCTTTAAATTGAACGAAAATAAGAAATGCAGGTGTATTTTCAGGTAGAACTCCTGATTATAGCTGTTGTTTTTTTCTCAGATTTGGCTAATTGCTGGGCGATTAATAGACTTGAATAGTATAAATGCTACTGTTACCAAAGAGTCCTGATTCAGCTGTTAAGTAGTATGTCATTATATAGCTCAATGACTTATACTCCAAGTTAGAATTACAGTTAGGGTTAACACTCATAGCACTGCCAGAGGTGAGGAGATATCATTTGTCAAAACTCATATATTTTTGAGGACCACACAACACTGTCTTATCTGATAGCATATCTTAGCTGAATGCAAGAATATTTTTCTGTTGTCTATTTCGAACATATACAGTACGCATTTCGTCTGGCAAAAAGAAAACCCTTGGAGAGCCTTTTTGAGTAGGCCTATTGTATATTTCATTTGGAATGTCTTGGTTTCAGTGCAGCTCTAGAACAGTGCTTTGAAATTATTTTCATCACACAAACCTTGGCACAGACTGTTTTTCTCTATTTCATTTTTTTTTGGCTCTCACAAATGTAACTCTTATTTCTATATCAACTAATCAAACTGCTCCTCTGAATCAAGAAATGTGATTATCATATAGTTGACTTAACTTTGGGTTAGACACAAATAAATACACTTGGACAGTATATTAAATTAACATCAGCTTTTTCTCCTTTTTTCAGTTTTTTCTTCTTATACTAAATTTAAAAAGGCTTAAAATACGCTTAAGCTTCCATTTAAACGAATTGCCCATGTAGAAGGTGTTAGGGAGTGAGTGAAATAAAAATCACATTTTGCTGCTTTTAGTTATGTGAATTTTATTACCAATTGCTTTGATTTGGCACGAAACCAAAAAACGGAAATTAAGAAGACAGGGGGTGATGATGTAAATGTACAGTGATGATGTAGAAGTACAGTATTGTACTTGAAGTAAGCTGAATCTTTGTGAGAACAGTCTGAATTCTGTTCCCTGGATACGCCATGTCCGTTCGTTTCGATGCATTCGGATTCCAGTTGTGACTACCTGGTTGACAGAACAACATATCTTGACATTGACT
Organism: Esox niger; assembly: GCA_016801105.1. Lineage (NCBI taxonomy): Eukaryota > Metazoa > Chordata > Actinopteri > Esociformes > Esocidae > Esox > Esox niger. Next base: position 108,340 of record JACXGJ010000498.1, on the reverse strand, counting down.
GTCCCGAGTCCACCGGAGGTTGCTGTGATGAAGTACAGCCTTAATCACAGATTAGATATCCCAAAATTGGGGAGAACAAGTTGGATCAAAGTATGAAATGGTGAACAGATCAAAATCTAATGAAATACCAGGTATGGGAGGGATAGTACTGAAACTAGAGGACTGCCCATACTCATATATTTGCTATACAGTCCTGGCTATGTTGCTTAGATGTATTGTGGACCAATAGCCTGCAGCTGGACAAAAATCTTATGCTTTGGCCATAGAAAAAAATACTTCTTAACTAGTGCACTTCAAAAGAATTGGCGTAGTATATTTGCTTGAGTGCCGTTCACGGACATTTGCTGTGTTGCACCTAAGTGCTGACGCAGGGTAAAAAACAGGCAATTTTACTAATTGTTTATGATTATTCTTTAGGCTTGTGAGTTAGTATGGGTAATGCTTAATAAATGTGTTGATTAAATTTCACGTTCACTATAGACCAGAGCCCTCCCCGCAACTGTCACACACACACACACACACACACACACACACACACACACACGTTGACAGGTCTCCGTTAATTGCTGTCCCACTGATTGATGTATAGCAGCATGAAAATGGGGGAGACCCCCCCCCCCCTCATTCATTACTCCCTCTCCTCTTGTCTCTGCAGAGGTGGCATCAAACATGGACGTTAACACCCAGCCCTTACACGCTCCTCCACAACACCATGAATTAGGTGCAGAACCAGTTTACAAAGGCTAAAATGGAAGTTCATCTGAATTAAGTTTGTATCGGCTGTGTTTCTCGTTTCCATCCTGTCTATATTAATAGAATGCAGAACATGGAAATTGGCCAGTCAATGGCTTTAAAACCGAGATTGAGGCACTGCTTTATCGAATATTGCATTATAATTTGCTTAATCCATAACATTATTCTAGTATCTGTATATAGAACAAAAATATGTATATTCAATAGCCGATTGTTCTAGGTATTCACTAAATTACTTGTAGCTTGAGTCTACATATCTGGTTGTTAAATATATTTGATATGGAGCTGCTGGCCCTGTTGGGTGCTGTCGGCCATGGGCTACTTAGGAATGGAAAGACCGAAAAAACGCTTTGGAATTCCACTGGATATGTCCTCAGGCATCACAACTGTAGTTCTCTCACTGGAGAATACGGGTTGTAATTAGCGAGTTAATAAAAATCAATGCAGTATTTAAATCGGCCAACCGGACACTGCTGCTCAAGCATCTCCACGCTCATCTCACACTCTTCGGTGAAGTCGCCCGAGGAAACATTTTGGGGGGAGTTAGTTGTGACGTAATCCACCGAGAGAGCAGAGCAGGGAGACGGAAAGTCGCGTCTGTAGTCAGTTATCTGCCACTGTGAAGGGGCAAGCCCGAAAAACTAGCACAGAGCGCGAAGATCGGGGATGTTGACGCTGATATGTATGATCTTCGTTATCATCCCTAACGGACAACTTTATCGAAATATATATTATCTGATTGATACAGAAACCTAAACATCGCGGAGGGTCTATTGCGTATTTCGTTTATGGTTTATTTTCCAAGGAAGCCCCACAGGTCGGAGCGTATTGCATCCAACTCGAGACACGAGAATATTTTATGATCTACAGGCACAACTAGACGAGACGACAGTTGACCGTATCCACGGAACTAATTCGTGGTTGGTGATCTTAGCTATCTCCGTGCGTAAAATGGCAAGGAAGCAATCTGTCTCAAAGTAGAAGGATTTAGCCATAGTGCATAGCGATATGGTGGCGTATCCTCTACGGGAGTGTTGTGGAACATGCACCGGATGAGAGTGATCAGGTCACCGACTTACAGTTCTCAGCAGTCGGAGAGAGGTAGCGGAGAGAGGAAGCTGATGGTGAGCCTGTCGTGGCCAAGCCACGAATGCGCGGAGGAGAAATTGTCGTGGGAATGCCAGCACTTCAAACGATGGGGGTTTAACGGCCCCGTTTTATACTGAGGAACCCCACTCTTCAATCTTTAACACAGCACTGAGTCATTTCCACGGGCGGGATCAGATCTGTTTCTCCGATATTTAACAGATTGTCTTAACGGAATCACTGTTTTTCATTCGCCCCGTTTATATCCTAAACGGACTACGGGGAATTTTCTTATTCTACACCTGCTGTGTCCATTTTGAGTCCTTCAAAGAAGCATTTCGCTGCGTTGGAGCAGAATGGGAGACTGTGTGTGTCCCTGAAGACTACAGGCTACTCTCCCCGGGTGTTCGAATCGAGCTGTTGCCACTCGCCAGCCAGGATGCAGCTTATCAGAGTTGCGTGGGCTTTAGCGGGAGCGGCAATCTGTTGTTTTGTTATTCTTCTCATCCACTCACGCTTGCTCAAAGAAGGTAACAGCCGCTTATGTTGAGATATTTTCATATAACTAATATGTTACAAATGTGTTCACGTCACCTTTATGTAGTGTAGCTCATTCACTGTCCGTCATATATTAAATGTCACAGACCCAAATTACACGAAATAGCCCACGGAAAAGCCTAGCCGGAATGCGTATTTTGCGCTCGTGCGTAATCATTGCCTTCGCGTCAACCTGCTGTATTTTACCCCAAAGCCGCAAAATACAATTTTATACTACAAATATCTATTTTTCCGATTAAAAGAATCATTCATAGCTCTGAATTTACCACCCGCAATGTTTTCTTATCTATTATTATCACCAAGTTAATAAGCCCATGAGCCTATCTAATTGATCCAGTTTAATTATATTTATTGTTTTAAACATTTTACTCTATGCACTAGAAGTAGCGCACGATTAATACAGTCATACTGTAACTTATTTATGTGTGGCATCCCTTTTAAATATATAATGGGATCTACAGTAGAGTTCTTCAATAGGTGGCACTAGAGTCTAGCTTTAGGGTAACTCTGAGGTCAAACCCTTATTTCCTACTATTAGCCGGCTGTGATTGAAAATGTTGTACCGTGTGCCACAGACCCTGGATACAATGAAACTAAATGTTATTCTGAAATAGCTACAGATTTCGTGCCCTCTACTGCTTTATTATGCTTGTTAGTTTTGGGCTGCACCAATGACGTTAATACGTCGTTTTGACTGCTTAAAATATGACACTTTCACCAAAATATATTTGTGCTAAAATGCAGAATTAGCATAAAGAAAATGTATTTATAGGCACCATCCTTTAGTTTCGGCACCTTAATACTGTAGGTAGATTTTATGACTGTATTCAGTCCTAACTCGTTATTTGTCCCATTGAAGGAGAAACGAAGAGAAATGTAATTTCATAATTGATATAAACCTGATAATGGTATCTAGAAACCTATGGCGTTTAAATCCAACACATGCAAGATTTCACATTGCTAAAGCTTTAAATAGATCATCTCTACACAAACTGCCTTGCATTTCTCCTCCCTCATGACTGGCATGAGGCTAGGGGCAAACGAGCATTGCTTTTGTGTGTGTGGGTGTGTGGCAGGCAGCCGGTTCATGCCGTTCTGCGGGGGTAAAAAGCTCAGACGTGGCAGGGCTCATTCTCTCCTGGCCTGTCCTCTCTCTGCTGCCTGCCACTGTCAGTGAAAAGGCAGGTCAGCTGGTAAAGAATGGTCCCCCTCCACTACAATTTTTTGCCTCATCGTGGAATGGGAAGTTATTTTGTGCCCAGTGAGAAAAACTTTTCCTGTCAGATTCTAACCAACCAAGTCGAGGTCAGAACTCTGCTAATCTCTAAGTACAGCCCAATTAATCCACATCCACCCCACTGCAGGTAATGCGTGATTGGCCAGGGTTGTGCCATTCTCTAGAAGGGGAATGCACTAGGCTCCACAATACTTACAGGATGGTACATCATGCCATGTGCTTTGTACATATGCAGTATAGCTTATACTTCCCGTTAAAACAAAAATCTGGTTATTGTGGGCATGGCCATATATGTTAAAAAACTGCATTTTGTGAATATCATTCACTGCCCTTTTACAGTACAAAAAGGGAAAGGCTAGCAAACATGATTGTTTTGTCTGCGTAATTCTTTTCATTTTTGTTAGATGTATTAAATCAGAGCTATAGAATTGGAGGTATGCACTGTGGGGTTGCTTTTCATTGAAATCTATGTTAGGCAGGAGGCATACAATGGAAACTGGGACCATGTTCATTTTGTGCTGTTAGAGGAACCAAGGTCAAAAATTCTATGAAAGACATGCTGCTGATATAATCAACTGAAAACATCTGCATCAAAGGCGATTTATCAGGGCCAAAGTAACAAAAAGGCTTTCACAGTACAGAAGTACATTCATTTGTTCATACAGCTACCACTTAATATTACCTTGAAACAGTCTGTAAAAATGCCAGGTTTGTGTATGATATTTTTACCAATGTGGAAAAAATTCCTTCCTAAATGAAAAAAATAAGTGAATAATTTATTTTACTTTCTCTGCATGACTGACACTTACAGTAGCTGTGTATACAGACAGGCAGTGTTTCATTGCTAGATGACATCAGGAATTACATCGTATATCTCATTATCATACTGCATGGTGGGGGCTGTCTGAGAGACATAGTCATTTTGTTGCCAATGACAGCAACCTGACATTTCAATGTAAATACAAGGTAACAAATATCAGCACGTCGGACACTCTAGAGATAGCCACAGGGTGTTGGGAAAGGGTATCTTCGGTAGGCAAGCATAATGTTGCTGGCATTTTGAGCAGGGAACAGTGAGGATGCATCTAGCATAAAAGGAGACTGCATCGGATGAGTTGAGGGATGAGTTAAGGGATGAGGGGAGGAGGAATTGGGAATGTCACACTACTATTTCCTGTGACAGATGACTGAGTTATACATCATTTTACCCACAAATCCACGTAGATAGCGTGACTTGGTGCAAATTTGTGCACATTTTCTATGGAGCATATTGGAAACATTTCTAGGTTCTTTTGATGTTTTGGAATGACAAGTTCACTGCCTTGGCTGGTCGCTCAATACATTTTACCAATACTCTTGTTGCAGACCAATGAAGCCTATAGCAACAGTGGGGGTTTAAATTGGCACTGGTGTGGTGTGGCAGGAACAAAGTTGCAATGCCAGGAAAGGTTATGGTTTGTCTGTATAGGCACTATGGTGATATAGAGAGGACCAGGTTATACATATGGCCAGGTTAAATGTATGGTTATACAGGGAACCAGATGGATGGTGATTTAAGGAACCAGGTTAGCTGTATGGTGATATTGGGGAACCAGATGGATGGTGATATAAGGAACGAGGTTAGATGTATGGTGATATTGGGGAACCAGATGGATGTTGATATAAAGAACCAGATTAGATGCATGGTGATATGGAGAACCAAACGGATGGTGCAATAAGGAACTAGGTTAAATGCTTGGTGATATGGGGAACCAAATGGATGGTGCTGTATGGAACCAGGTTAGATGCATTGTCATGTATGGTGATATATGGAACCAGGTTAGATGCATGTTGATGTATGGTGATATGGGGAACCAGGTTAGATGCATGGTGATATATGGAACAAGGTTAGATGCATGGTGATATGGGGAACCAAATGGATGGTGCTATAAGGATCCAGGTTAGATGCATGGTGATGTATGGTGATATGGAGAACCAGGTTAGATGCATGGCGATGCATGGTGATATATGGAACCAAGTTAGGTGCATGGTGATATGGAGAACCAAACAGATGGTGCAATAAAGAACCAGGTTAGATGCTTGGTGATATGGGGAACCAAATGGATGGTGCTATAAGGATCCAGGTTAGATGCATGGTGATGTATGGTGATATGGAGAACCAGGTTAGATGCATGGTGATATATGGTGATATGGGAACCAGGTTAGATGGTGCTATCTGGAACCAGGTTAGATGCATGGTGATATATGGTGATATGGGGAACCAGGTTAGATGGTGCCATCTGGAATCAGGTTAGATGCATGGTGATATGGGGAACCAGGTTAGATGGTGCTATTACCATTGATGACCTGATTAAGTATATTATGATTAATTCCTCCAAATTTCCATTGATATCTGAAGCCACATGCTGTACAGTTGAGTTGTAAATGTTTGACCGCCTGGTGTGTCAGAGGAATGTCACCCTCTGGAAGGTTTGTTTGTCAGTGTGAGCCGTAGATTGCATAATTACAGTTAAAGTGTTGGCGCGCTGTCGTGTAATTGCCGTGGCAACGCTAGTTGTGTGAATTACAAACGTCGATAGCAGTTTTATTCACAGCTGTTGCTCTTCCTCACAAGGATGCTTAAACCTACAGAAAGAGACGAAAAGGAGGGCTTTGGCTGATTCTCCCTTGAGCACTGTATTGCTTAGGGCTAACGTGACATTAAGAAAATACCTGCGTTTAGCATGTCAGTAATACACACACACACACACGCACACACGAGCACACACAGATGCCAATAGGATCTCATGGTTATTGTACTGTATGCGTAAATCCCTTTTTCTTTTACAGGCCCATCTTCTGCATTTATAGGTGAGTGGAACCTTAAATCATGGATTAGCGGTTGAATAGAAGGATCTGACATTGGTTGCTATCTGAAATTCCCAATGATAAGGATACAACAATAAACCGTGGAATTTGTGAAAAACCAGGTCATAAGCATCATACATAATTGAAAATACAGATTTATTGTGGTATTTTTATCCAGCCACAATTCAGAGAAAACAGTCCTGGATGGTTCTGTTCTTGTAACTCGCAGCATCTCTTGGACCATATTTCCTTAGGGTTGTATTGATTGTTATTTGTTGGCTCCCTGGGATAGTAAAATGCCTGTGCTGGAAATGGCTGAGACTAATGAAAGCTGCCTGTGCGGTTATGGGGTTAGACATAGGATTGGGTCTTATCAGAAAAGTGTGTTGTGCTACGCACTTCGCTCCCTCATCACAGGGTCTGTCTGTCTGTCCTCAGGGAATAACACATAGCCCTCACATGCATCACATAGCTACATTAGTGGCAGCTTATCCCTGAGCACATCCTCAACCTCACTTGAATCAGTGTGTGCCTGAACACCTAGACCTGGGATCAGCATTGAGGGGCAAAAAGGATCCTCCTCCGCACGCAGTCTGGGTCCTGGTTAGAGACCCGGAGGACCGTTTGTCTAATGGACTGTCAGGCAGTGGGAGGAGGATCTGGTCTGGTCAGCGCTTTCCTCCAGGGGCGGCAACCAGTCTGTGATCCTTCTCTCTCTGCTGCATCGGCAACTTGTCAATCATTAGCATTTAAAAAGGAGGCCAGTGGTAGTTCCTTGTAAATAACCTTAATCATCAGTGATAGTGTAGCGGAACAATATGTTTTCACCTCCTGTCGGCTGAGGATGGAGAACATATGCGGCGCATGCAGGTACACACACACACACACACACACACACACACACACACACACAAATGGTAGCATGCATGAAAGCACACACACAGTCACATGGATGCACACACACACACACACACACACACAGAATGTGTTGACTCATGTTCAGTATGGATTGTTGACGCAGCAGAAAACATCCAACAAATTGGAAGGCAGTGGGGTGCAGAATCATTCCAGCCCACTTCAGAATGTGTGTGTGTGTCCTCGTGTGTATGTGTGTGTGTGCTCCAGACACCAGTCAATCATTCTTAACAAACTCTAGCGGCTCCTGCTCATACAATAAAATGTAGGTTGTCAAACTTTGATGATTGAAATGCATATTCAGAGCATGATTCAGTTGTTATATACTATAGATTATATTACTGTATGCTAGTCAAAGTACTCCTGTTATTATATTGAAACCTCACAGCAATATATTGTTTGCGAGATTTGTTTGTAGAACATCCTGTCTAAAGGCTGTTAGAAGTCGACACTCCACCAGAATTAATTACATTTTTCTTTTAGCAGAAATAACAGAGACTTGGTTTAAAATGGCCAGACAATATATAAGAACAAAAAGGTTAAAATTTAGAACAAAACATTTCACTTGCTTTATATTCCTTTGCTTAAATCATGGCCCATGTCAGTATTGCTACCGACAGTGCTAGACTTTTTTATGGACGGAATAGTATTGGTTGTTCTCTTCCTGGAAAAAAGGAAGTAAAAACACAAGTTATTCACACTTGAGTTCTGTGCAGAACCCCAACAATTATTTTTGTTGTTGTTGTCTAAGATGTATTGTTGTTGTCTGGCTTGTCAAATGGTGTCTTAAGTCATTTTAGAAAAATCATTATTTTCATGGCAAAACAAGCTCCATCTCATTAATGTCACCTTCCCTTCTCCTCCTCGCCTCCAGTGATCCTCTGGTTTTTATTTCCTACTGAGGGAAATAAGAACATTTTGAAATGACACAAAGAATATCTTAACCCATTCAGTGTCACTTTCCCTTAGCTTTGTGTTAGTTGAATAGATTGCACGCTGAGATCAATTTCGTCCTGACATAAAGACAATGGAGGGAAAACCATAATGATACGAAATACATATTCATCTATCAAGTAATTTCATTATGGGTGCCTGACGGATGGTCTGGCCGGGTGATTATGCCACTAAGCCGCCCGAATCATAATACAGTGATTGATGTCAACTTGTTTAACCCCTTCAACTGTTGGAATAAAAATGTGGCTTTGGTCCGCTTTGAGTTTTAGCGCAGTGTCATCAGCTAAATGATGATGTCCCGTGTAATTTGATCATTTCACATCGGGTTTGCAGTGCCTGAAGGACCGCACGTATCAAGCACTAGACCGGGTGTTCGGTTTCAAGATCATACACGGGAAGAGGAGTTCAGTGCTGGCTTACAGCATGGAAGCGTATTCATGACTGTATTAGTGCATTGTACTCTGACACTACACCCCCACACCTGGCAGGCTGCCCAATTACCCCCCCCCCACGCACACACACACACACACACACACACACACACTCAGATGCAGTCCTTTGTTGGATGTCAGTTCAAGGCTACATTTATGGTTACAGGCATGGCTACATATAGAGGTACGCTAGTCTGCTCCAGCTTAATCATCAGTCATTCCATATGGACGGAACAACTTAATTAATAGACAGATTGGGCTTGTTAAAACAGACTCGTAAATACGGAAACCTTTTCTTAGCCGCCACTTGAAGACAGACTACTGCTAGCATTTAGAGTCGTGTAACACCTGCAGGTGTTGCGGTCCAGATGTCGTCGGGTTACACACAAAGTAACACACACACACACACACACACACGTACCTGTAAAGGAGACCAAGACTGCACTGAGCATATTTAATCCCGCAAGAGTGAATATAGATTCCATTTGGTAGGCATTGGCATGAGGGTGGATTCTGCCCTGGCCCGTCTTTTTCAGCTTAACAGTACGGGCCTACAACATAGATTTTAAACTCCGACGGCTCATATGAAAGGATACGAATGTTTAATCCAATCCTGTAGAGAACGAGATTCAGACTCTGAGACCACTGTGCCACACAGCAAGCGTGAATACGCGCAACAAAAGAGACCCGGGGAATAAAAGGTAGAACTTCATTTTTTAATAATGATATTTGTACAGCAAATGAAATATGCCGGCTTTGCACATTTGCCTTGCTGAACAGACAATAAATTCTACCTTGTGTTTCTCCACAAGCCCAGGGATAATATCACACCAAGTGAGATGAGAAAAATAGGCTTCTTAGATGCAGGCGGGACAATGCTCTTGCTTAAATCAAACTGAAAAGGGAAACATTTGCGCGTAGGTCCTGTCACAGTGGCTTACTTCAAGCATGCATTTTTGCCGAGCCCCAGCACAGCTCACTGAGGAAGGGTCAGTCGGTAAACACACCTTTACCTAACCTATGTGTCCGTTTTCATCTCCAGCTCAGAATAACCACTGTTAAGGCCGCGCACACGTACATGTGAGCACATAGGGATCTGCGTGCACTGCATGCGTGCACACACACGGATACATGCACTAAATCTCAAATGCAATCAATTATTAAATAGGCTCACAATAACCAAAATGTGAAATTAGTAAATGTGCACTTCAGAAAACACTGAGACAGAGAGAGGAAATAGCCGTGTTAGAATCTACCCGTGTTGACAGGCCATGTCCACAGTGCTCTGCATTGCTTTTCTTTAGTTAGCACACTGGATGTAACTTCTCATTATTTTCCATAGCACAATAAACCTCTCTGCGCAAATGCTTTAACTACATTGCAGCATAATCTGTTTTTGAAGATTCACCAAAGATTGGTTTCTTCTCCTCCTGTATCCAGCGGATCCGAGACGCAATGCGAACCACATGGCGACTGTTCATCCCACATGACTCTGACTGGTAGAGGCTGAGGTCTCTGAAGGAGAGTGTCATCAAAGATTCAGGAAGTCTGAAAATGTGGACAGGATAAAAAGACATCTGCCTCTAGTTGCTGTATGTCAGCACTCATACACGTGAAAACACCCAATAAAGGACAGACACAGACTGACTGGAAGACGGACAGACAGACAGACCAGTAGGCAGGCAGTCCTGGCAGTAAAACCAATCCCCCCCACCACGCCCACACAACCAAACGTCCACAATCACCCCCTTCCCACACACACACACACACACACACACACACACACGGATATAAATAGCAAGGCCTGATGAGACAGCAAACGCAGCATCAGCCTCCCTCACCCTCCCTCACTCTCCCTCACCCTCACTCTCCCTCACTCTAATAGCTTGTGATCGGCAAGCAGAGCTACACAAAGTGTTCAGCCCAGGTGTAACCACTTGAGCAAATTGCCTCATTAATTGATGGACTGAAACCCATTGTGGTTCGCTCCGGCATGCAGTGTGAGGAGAGAGGTTGCTGCTTGCCTTGCCTGCTGCCAGTAGAGGGAAGGGAATCTGTCAGAGTCTAATGAAATAATTGGCACAAATGGTTACACATGGGTTCACTGCTTTGTCTGGTCCCTACTCTCCCATCAGTACAGATAACCAAGCGTTCAGCTGAAGAAGCCCGATGGACCGAGCTGCTGCTTGTAAGAGCCATTGGACTGTTGAGCAGAGCAGTGGTAGCTAATGACTAAACTGACTGACCACAGACAGACAACGACCCAGTGGAGAAGGGACCGACGCCCTGAGACAAGTAGGGAGAGAGGTTGGCCTAGGTTGGTCCACTGGTCTCAGCCAGGATTTGAATCCAGCCGGCTGCTCTTTAAACAAAAAATATCTATTCCCCCTCGTTTCTCCTGAAGCTTAAAAATGCCTGGAAAAAAATCATAGAGGGAACGAAGAGTGAAAAGAGAGAGAGGAGGATTTACTGTAAGAGTGCGAGAGAAACAGGTTGTAGCTGGTGTTCTATTCTGCTACTGCTTCCTGAAATAAACCATTTTTGGACAGTTGCCATGGTGACTTGTCCTTATAAGAAAAAGGTATTAGGATAATAATAATAATGAGATTACATTTGTAATGGGCTTGTCATCATACAAGAATAATATCATGAAAGAAAAAGGGAAGTAGAAAAACTGTTGAAGCAAAACATATCATGTCATGAAAACAATCAAAATCCAGGAGGCCAGTCAATAAAGATTAGGCCTGCTTTAAAAGCCCCTGCTGTCTGAACACAAATGATTAGCCATGGCCACGATCTGTTTGAGAGCTAGGGAATAGACATTGATGTTTCCTGGCAGACCACATCCATGCAGAACCACAAAGTTTTAATGAGATGCTATGTGTGAGTGTATCCAGTGGACATGTTACCATATCTTTTATAACGTGTGTGTGTGTGTGTGTGTGTGTGTGTACCCGCAAGCAACGTAAACCTATTTCAGTCTCTATCTGTGTTTATTTGAGACAGTGTGTACACAGTGTGTGTACACAGAAGCAGGCTTCTTTATCTTTGTATGTGGGTGCCAGTGTAATTCTAATGTTTCTGTTTGGATGTATGTGTGTGTGGGGCGCGAGGTGTTGAGGACAGGTGATGAGGATGATGTGGGCTGGTGGTGTAGGAGGGTTTGGGGGCAGGTGAGTGTGTGTGGACATGGCAGGTGAGCTCTGAAAGGCTAAAAGGGTGGGCAGCGGCACCAGGCAGAGCAAGGCAGCCTTCCATAATGAGCACTGACAGCAGAGCACTGTGCGGGGCAGGGAAGAGGAGCAGCTAGCTTGACTAGCATTGCAGAGAGAGCGGAGATTCCCCCCCTGGTTACTGTGGAAATACAGATAAGTGTGTTTCCTCTCCTATTCTCATAACAGGTTCTGCATTGGCTGTGATGTGCCGAGAATACCAATTACTCTGATCCAATATCTCACCACCGGCAAGCAATCGCCGCTCTGCTCTGAGCAAGAGGGAAGACAGCTGAGAGAGAGAGAATTTACTCTATAATCTAAACTCTCCGTGCCGCCTCGGCCCTGTCTTTTTAAAGCCTATTCATGAGCTCCTTGATCATTCCCTAATACCATTTAGCAAACATAACGAAACGGCTGTGGGTGCCTCACAAACGCCAGCTCACCTCCCGTATAGTTCACCATCTCCAATCCGGGAATTAAGGTGTCATTTTGAACCCTGACCGGCATTCCGGCACGGCACAGCTCAGCTAATGTTTAATGTAAGGACCTGAAGTGTACATTAGCGTGGGTCTTCGTCATCTACTGTATATTGATGTGGACTGTCATCCAGTAATAGCTTGGTTCTAAGTAGTCCCCTATTCCCTACGTCTGTAAGCCTTGTGCAGGAAAGTGGATGGGCGCTAGCATGCTACTTGGAACATATGGATTGTAGTGGCTGATATTAGCGGTGCTGTTGAGAAGAATGAATAATGTATAATTTAACACTGGGCCAGTAGTGAGTACATCACCCCCATTACACTTGATTGGCTGTCTATGCCTAATGGCAGCTTCTAGCTTTATTACTACTGGATAGTCATTCACATACGACGTTCACACGCATACATACATGCAGACCAGCATAAAGATTCACACACATCAATGCACGCGGTCATGCATTTGAACACACACACGCACACATTTTCCCTTGAGTTATTTAGTCGACTCTTTCATCCAGAGCAACATGCAGTTAACACATTGATCTTAAGACAGGTAGGTGAGCCAATGACACAACCGAGTAAGTCAGTCTATTTTACCCAGTGAAAGTAAAATCATCTCAAGTGAAGGAAAGGATGAATAGACACGTTGGTGGAAGGAAGTGCCTGTGTGGGGTTGTGGAGATGGAGTCTGGAGGGAGGGAGGGACACTTCCCCTCACTGCCCCGTAGGAAAGCACACCGGCTGGGTAGTGGAAGCGGTCTTCGACTGGAAGTCCGTGGAATGTGTGGAGGAGCAACGTGACGGGACAACTGGGGGGAGGTTGAACGCCAGGAGACCTTCTATTGTGTCAGCTTTACATTTTGCACTCACAGTCGATTTTCATCAGGACAACAAGGGGCCCTTGAATCCCAACAGGGAGGAGAATGGGGATATGAGTCACATAGAAATCTGGCACAGTAACATGTATTATCACCTTCACCACTGACAGCCATACGACCGTTGAGTCGTTTTTTTGGCTTTCAGTATTTCTTTATGTCTGAAACTGTTTATTTAAAGAGTTGATCGTCAAGCCCCCACGTCGGTGATTGGAACGTCATCTTTTTGATGTGCTGCAGTAGCTTTGTGTCACATCTTACAGTCACATAGGATTTGGACCAGATCAAACCAAAACCATTCATCTATGTCTAGGCTGTGTTTCATACGAATTCCATTTGAATGGCACAATTAGTCAAAGCTCAGACAAAAAACCCAAATGCAGACTCAGAAGGCATGCGTATGAAGCACAGGCCAAGTTCATTTAAGCAATGTAAAGGCAGATGGGCTGCGGGACAGGTCGAGGCAGGCAGGGGTTTGGTACACAGGAAATCTAGGAGACATAAGATGGGCACAGGAAAATGGGTAGGGCTCAGGAAACAAACAAGACGAAATGGCATAAGAACAAACAGGGAACACAGGTTTAATGCATAAGGAATCATGGGGAGATGGGAGACAACTGGTGGGGGAGGAAGACAAGACAAGACAGGTGGATGGAATCAGGCTGTGACAGTTAAGAATTTGAACACAGTATACAGTACAGTAGAACGGAACACAGCACAGCAACATCCAGTAGAGTACAACACACGCAGTACAGGAGAATACAGTAGAACACAGTACAGTACAGAATTGCAAAATACACTACAGAACAATACAACAAATTACAGCAGAATACAATACATTACAGTAAAGTAAGAATACAGTAGAGCATAGCAGACAACAGTAAAGTACGAACAACGCAGCACAATAAGGCTGTTTCACACATTTGAACACCATAATTATGGATGTTAAGCACTGCAGAGTACTTCATTTTGTGTTTACTTCATAAATGGAATCCAACCGTGACCTAGGTATCCTTTAAGGCCGTGGAACAGTGCAGCGGTTGTAGATCCCGCGACCACTCGGTGCTCCTCTTACCTGCGTTCACTTACTCACCTCATGCTGTGTTTGGGTGACCACCCGTGGATAGCATCTAACGCTTAGCATTTCTCCTTGTTGAGTCGCTTTTCACTAGCCACTCGCATGGAACCAATCAGAAAACGAGAGAAGAAATCACTGGTAAATGTCAACAAGACCGAGGAGAGAATGTCTTGTGTTCGTGTAAAACAGCAATCAAAACATGACAAATGCCTGTAAGACATCAGAAATTTGAACTGCCTTATAGTCACCAGGATTTCTCTCTTACGGTCACTTCAAATGCCATGAGTGAGGAATAGATTCAAGAAGTTTTTTATAAGACTAGAGAATATAATACAATACAGTAAGATGTCATTTTATTCAGAGGGTTAGAGGACAGTAGAGTATGTGTACTGTGCAATTTATTCAGACGAATGGAGTAGAGTGAATGCATTTTTGGTTCTGTTGTAGCTACAGAACAGACAGTATGTTTAGTATAATCTTAATCATAAATCCTTTGCCATTGGATTTTTCACTATGTACACCACTGGTGGTCAGGCCTGTGTTTCTGACCAGCACGCAGGGATGATCCACGGCCTCAACCACCAAGTGGCCCCCATACTTAAATAATATTATTCCTGTTTTGACCAAAACTTAGGGGCTTTAGAAGTCTCTAGCCAGCCCTGATCAGAAAGCACAGGGAGATGGCAGGATGTATAGAATGGCAGCATTGCAACTAGCATCAAGCTGCTTTCAGGAACCTAACTGATGGTTTGCAAATGTATAGATTTTCTAGCATGTGTTCCTGTCCATCGTCTCATGATATTTGTCGATCCCTGACACGAACACTCTTAAAGACATCGCAATACAGTTATAGTCAGAATGGTTTAATATGGTAGAGTTCATTAATATCATAAGGAAATGAAAAAGAATGAGCCCCGATTTTGAAAGGAACTGTAATGGCGTGAGGATTTATAATGGAGACAAAGCGCTCGAGAATGGCAGGAATTTGGAGGGTGCACTTGGGGTGAGACACTGGTGAATGCATGTGTTTTTTTTAGTAAGCAGCTTTTAGTCCAGAGAAGGTACAGTAGCAGAAAGTCCTGCCTTTCCAAAACATGTCAGCTCTCTGGCTCACAGAGGTGAATGTTCTCAACATTGTTGATTCTTCTCTTCCACCCCTGCGGTCCCACACGCTGAACCCACTGAAGCGCGTGGTAGGCATATGTATGTCTGTGTTAGTAGCAGATGAGCTGTGTTATCACACACACACACACACACACACACACACACACACACACACACACACACACACACACATACATTTGGTTTCCGGTCCTTGTGGGGACAAGAAAACAAGAAATCCTTCTTCCTTATGCCCTAGCCATAAACCTAACACTAATCATAATTCTAACCCTAAACTTCACCTTAGCCTTAATCTAACCCCTGACCCCTATACCTAACCCCTAAATTGAACCTGAAAGGAACTCCAATTCTAACTCTAACCCCAGATGTTACCATAAACATCACCCCTTGGTGAAAATATAATTTTTCTTAGTGCAAGTGGGAACAGGCTAAAATACCTTGTGTGGACCAGTTTTCAGGTCTTTATTTCTGTTTTGTTAGACTTGGATCCCACACATACACAGTAGAGGTGAGATGGAGAGGGCATTCTGTAGCTCCTGGGAAATTTTACTAACACACACAATCCCGAAATTACAACAAGGTTGTCACGGTCGTCTGTTGCCATGTTTGTGCTCTACTGCTTATTCCATTCAACCACTTTAAAAGTCAATAGGATATTGAATGATATACAGTATGGTAAAGCTCAGTAAGCCTGTGTTTGTCATTGCATAGATTTAAATCCTTGCCGTTTATGACTTTAAGCAATATATCTACAAATGTCATCTTTTCCATTTGAGTTATTGCATTGTTCATCCTGATAAACAAACACACAGTGCAACTAAGATAATGCTGGCTGAATGAATAGAAGTTGCTTCAATTAACAGAATGGTTAATAAGGTCCTAAAACTACCACCTGGTTTAAATTGTTCAAAGTGTCTGTGTTCTTCATGCCTGTGAGTTGGTTTCGTCTTTCCTGTTTGCTTCCCAAATGATACCCTATTCCCTCAGTAGTACAGTACTTTTGACCAGAGGTCGTCTGTTGAACATTGGGGCCCTTTGTAAGGAATAGGCTGCAATTTGTGATGTTTTTCTGCTTCTTTATAATCGTTTTCCTTGCTAAACTTGTAAATCTCACAGTACTTCACTGAACTAATGCATATTCATGATGTGGAAGCTAAATATGCATGAGCAAATGGAACAGGACAAACACAAGCACTCCCCCGTATTTGAAATGTCTGGCCAACCTGCTTTTCAGTCATAACAGTGAAAAAAGAGGTGGTTTGATTTATGTATTTTTTTATTTTTTGTTTTTGTATATGATGGCATTAATCTTTGGTTTGGTGTATCAGGTTATGAATATAAATCGAGGGAGGTTTCTCTAATGTAAAAAAAAAAACAATAGAAATACCTATTTTCTTAAAAAAAAAGTAAATTTTTGCTCAATCATTCTATGTAAGACATAGAGGGCTGTATGTAGATTGAACCCCCAGGTGTGGCTCTCCAGGAGATAGAGGGTGGGGTTGTCAGTCAAATGCCTGTCAAAGTGACAAATCAGTGGGGGGGACCGTGTGAGTGACAGCCCCCACAGGTACACCACTCAGACACGTGTGCATGCTCACACACAGTCTCCAGGGACGAACCAACGGGGGGGGATCCCTAATTACCTGAGGCTCGTCAGGCTCAACCCAGAAAAATGGCCCATTTCTGTACCTCGAGGAGAAGACACTAGCCTAATTTAAGACCAATGCTGGGGTAAGAAGCCTCTATACTTTAGGTGGCAGGTTTTGGTTCCAGCCCAGCTTTTGGTGACAAACCTGATTTAGCTAGTTATTTAGTAATGTTATTCAATGGGCTTCAGATTAGAACATATTTCATTGAATCTTCTGCGTGCGTATGTCAGTTTTCATGTGCACACCATTTTCATTTCATGACTATAGTTGCCAACTGGTGATGACACGATATCTGTGCCTATTTCCCTGTCTGAATAACACGACTGTCTATCTCTCTGTCACCTCACATTCCCTCAGCTAGCCATCCATCTCTCAGAATAATTACTACTCATCTATAAAACCCCGGCGGATAGAGAAGCAAAAATCCTCCTCTTCTCGCCTTTCAACCGATGCCATTTCCCGAAACACTGATAGGACGTTGCAGACAGTGCAGAGACAAAAAGTCTAATTTGGTGACGCACAGAGGAAGTTTGGCGCCGTTCGATTGAAGTCAGCGAACAATCCTCTTCGGCGTGGAGATGAGCCGAGTTTCACGCCGTAAGTGCGTGTGCGTGTGTGTGTGTGTGTGTGTGTGTGTGTGTTGTTGGATGTCATTCAGTCACTTGTCAAACCTGTCACTGGGATGATTAGGCTTTGTGGAGGGAAGCTCATTGTTATTCTGGAGAAGAGAATGGCAGGCAGGGAGACAGCGAGAGGATTAGCTGGCTGGGTGATGAACTGACTGCCAGCAGGTTATTAAAGAGATGTTGAGAACAAGGGTCACGGACCACTGTAACTCCCATCTTCTGAAAAATGTTGCATTATTATAGACATGGGATGGGCATGTGTTATCGGTGCTGTCACTTGTATAATTAATAAATATTTAGACATTAATATTATTATTTTTGCCTTTGGGCACTTAAGGTGTGTCACCTCTGCACATATTTTTCGAGGAGATATTGGTCGTCCCTCTGCGTGTTACAAGAGGAAGAGAGACCGATCTGGAGAAATGAGAGGGAGGGCGGGAAGGAGAGACGTGCAGACTGATTGACAAACTGACCCGAAGACAGATCAAGTGAACTGGAGTCTGAGGAGAGAGAGAGAGAGAGAGAGAGAGCGATAGAGAGATTGTTCCTCTGACCTACCAAACGAGCGGATGGCCACGGGGCAGAGATGGAGGGAGGATGTGAGTGTTCTTTATCATACAGCTGAGCTGCGGAGAGCAGCGAGGGGCCAGCTGAATGGGAGAGGGAGATTAAAGGGAGGCTGGTTTGTAGTCTGCATTCAATCACTGCAGTCCCAGAGTCCTCCTGCTGAATGCTGATCAACCCTCAATGAAAGGAGTCTTGGACCAGCACTGCTCTCTCTCACTCTCTCACACGCGCGCGCACACACGCACGCACACACTCTGACTAGTTGCATGATTGTAGGTCCTAGATGCCACAGATACATTGCTTATCTATGGGTGGCCTCTCAACACCTCCTCCCCGCCCCAGCCCTGTAGGCCTGAGAAACGGTGTTTAGTTTCAGATTGAGTTCAACCTGTGAAATAACAGTGGTGTTTAGGATGGTATCGTTGCTGTCCCTGTTGGGGATCCTGAGGGATTTTAAAATGTGCTTAATAGCAGTGGCACTTGCGTGTGCGTGTGCGTGTGTGTGTGCGTGTGTGTGTGTGTTTAGTTTGTATAATTTTGGGGAATCATTCAGTGTAATTTGTTTTCCATTTCATCCCGGCATTTTAATTGATGATCATTCATTTCATTGTTCCAAGCCAGTATGCTGGTATTACAATAATGAATTATTCTGAAACACTAGCACAGGGAAAAAGGTTGCCCCTCGTGGGAAAACAAGCATTCTCCATATGCAATACTTCAAGGTCAAATTAAGGGGAAAAAGGATATGGTTATTAAAAACCATACTTGCCTGCAACAAACCAATTCATTAGAGGATCACAGCAAAGGTTTTTTCAAAGCCAATTGTTGTTCTTTGTTTCACTTGAAGTAGTAAAACATTTAAATCAAGCATATTGTTAATTTTTGTTTTAGAATTGCAAAGGGGAACTAGAGGTCATTAGTAACATAGTGAAAAAAGTGCACCAATTTGCATATAGTTGGTGCTGATAAACAGTTACCCAAAAGGTCAGTCAGGATCGATTTACCTCCACCTTGGACTTTAATTTCAATATTTTGTTAATGTTTTACTTGAAACTTTTTGAGGGTCATCAAACATAATGATGAACCATTGTAGGTTTGGCTTTGATATCTTAACAAATCAGGGCCATTTTGGGACTATTATTTAACTCTGCTGTTCATAATGGTAATGATAATCTTCTCCCAGACTTAGGCAGATTCAGTCTAAATGTGGTCTTTGGAATCACAGACTCCCTGACTGAGAAAATACACTGAGACTATAATGTTCATGCAAAGAAAACATTATGCTGGTAGATGCATAACAGCACAGCACTGTAACTTAGAAGTATGTTTTTACACAGACCTGACAGATATTAAAATGTTGCAGTCTGTGTGAACTATCCTTTGAAACTAGTGTCTGTGTGTAATCTGTGTGTGTGGTTATTTCTGGTTTATTTCCCCCCCAAAGTTTACTTTTGTATAGTGTCTTATTGGAGAAATACATAATGCATATGCAAACCATTATGAATGCTTAATGAAGTGGAAACCTTTTTTATGGGTGACTGAAAATGTTTGTGGGTTTATTTGTCATAGGTCAAAACATGGATAGCCATTTCAAAAGAAATGCCACTACACAAAAACAACAATTTCGAAAATTGGGTATTTTGATCAAACAAAACTTTTACATGCTGTTAAAATATGATACTCTGAAAATAGAGAAACCTGTTAAAGGTTCTGTAAAACCTTGATGGAAGTTGACGTTACAGAGAAAGTTTCAGGATGATCCCACGTAAGCTGTTTTACAGAAACTAAAAAGTCCCTGGATATTTCATTGCCTGTCTCTGTTCTCCCATAGATCATTATGATACTGTAGAACACAAACATCTCATCTTCACGACTGACACTGGGTTACAGCTTTGTATGATAAAGCCTTGTCTAAGGCCCATAAAACAATTTGATGCCATCTACTCTGTAAGAGACAGCGCTTAGTCACTTTCCTGCATATTCTAAACTGATGTCTGCACTGCAAAATATCAACTGTATGATTAGAATTAGAAGTTTGATCTGGTTGATCTATGTTAAGATTCACCTTTCAAGTTGGGTTTGTATTTGTATGCTCAAACAGATTCTCGTATTTTCAAGAAGGAAGCGCGGGGGAGAGGGTACAGAAATGAAATCCCCTACTAGCTGGAGTCAGTCCAATAGCCAACGAGGCGCTTCTCCGCTCAAACAACCATGCTTCCCCGAAATAGATTGGACAGGCAGAATCGTTGTTTTTTATGATGCAAGGGCTTTCGACGAGAGATGTCTCGAGAACGTTTCAGGATTCTGGCAGCACCAACGGACCGCTAACTCTCGTTGGCGCCTGGCTGCGGTGCTGTACAGTAAACGTGTTGTTGTGTGATAAAACGGGTCTTTGAATCCGGCTGAATCAGTGATGGGGAAAATGCCCACCACATTCTCCTACTGCGAGCGAAGGCGACTGGAAGCAGGCCTGAGCTGCTCGTTCCGGATCTGTTTCCCTACCAACAGTGTGTATTCTCTGGCTGTATTCTGTCAGCCCCGTACTGTATACAGATAATGAAGTGTCTCATGCCGGGTGGGCAGTAAGAGTGTGTGTGTGTGTGTGTCAGGATGAGCCTCAATCCCACCTGGTGGTTTACTGGGTTGGGAAGCTGTGCTGGCTTTTGCGGATCCTTATTAAGCTCGTTAAAAGACTTCATCTGAATCCCCCCCGCCAGGCCCAAGGGTAGGCAGTGTCATCAAGGTTTCCCTAATTTATTAAATCAATTACATTTTATAAATTACATTACAGTCAACTCAGCTTGTTGTTGGCTCTTTCTCTGTGTGAACAGCTGTATGGTACTGTAGTTAACTAAAATGGTCCTCTGTTTAAACCGCGTGTGTGTGTGTGTGTGTGTGTGTGTGTGTGTGTCAGCTGGCTGGAACATGGCTGCCTGTCCCCTTGTGTTTCTTTAGGGCAGATAAATGGGCGGAGTTGCAGTGGACTGTGTGTTCTGTTGACGTTTTGAAGAAGGGATTTTGGCAGGAATGTGTGTGAGTTTCTAGGTGTAGACATTTCCATTCCTTCTATCTTTCAGGTGAAGTCAAGGTGGTTGGAGATGAATCTATCAAATTCTATTTATTGCCTGCCTTTACAATCTGGTCCTAATGTCCTGAAATTATTGAAGTCCTTTCAAAGGCAATGATGGTAACACAAACCCTGTGTGTAAAGGAAACCTACAAAGGAATCTGACATTAAGGTGGTAAAATGCAAAGTTGTCTAATGTAGCAGCTAGAGGGGTTTTGAGCCAGAAACTCAACTCACCACAGCTGTTTTACTTGCTACATTTGAAACTTTAAAAGCATGCATGAAACAGAATCAGTAGTACTCAGTTGCATTTGTAAGGTGAGTCAATGGACTTTAATAATTGAGTTGGTTAGCTCTCTACTTTGCAGTCCATAAGAAATTCAGTAGGACATTTCCAAGAGATACAGTAATGAATAGATTTTGTTGTCGAAACCTACCTGACTCACAGAAGACGAACGCCTGCTATCTCTTTTGTATTTTGAGTTGTTACCATGAATCTTGGTGAGACCCATGTTTAAACACCCAAACCTTTTTCTTTTATTGCTGCTTCCGCACCCGTGCGACATTTACGCTTTGAACGCGTTAGCCTCGCAGGAAACACTGACCACAGTACCAGTCTACTCTGTAACGTGCAAGGCTCACAAACTTGGATTTCACGCGCAGCGCGGAGCGTCTCTCCGAGAGACAAAGACCAGATGACAAAGCACATTTCATAGTACAGCTCTTGCCACACTTCCCTGAAGGACACTGTGTACGTCTGCATTATGCGGTCGGGTGCTTGTGGTGGATTTCTTATCGCAGATAATGCCAAGATTACTTGTGTTTCAGTGTATTGCATGAATGTTTAATTAATGGGCTGTGCTCTGTTAGGTTTTGCGCCGTCTGGTTGGCACTTGACTGTGTGAGGTGAAGGAGGGTGTGGTGTGGCGTTTCTAGCCACCTGTGATCCCCCGTCTTTGGCAGTATAGAGCCTGTACTGGCAGATAATGTGTCCCGTCTTATACTGTAGAGATATGTAGTGAATTAAAGTCATTGGAGTGGCTTTATCTGCTCTGGAACACATTGTTATTTTGTTGCTGAGGGGCTCAGAGTTGTTGAGGCTTTTTATTAAGAGGGGAGGCATTTTGTATTTTTTATTGGGAGGGGGAGTGTACTCAAGTGCCTCGTTATCTAGTCCTAACTCTTTCACAGGACCGCCATGAGGGCTACATGCAGTAAGCAATGCCAAGAATTTAAGTGTTAATTAGCGAAATAATGTTTTCATTCTCTTCGCTTCTGTTTCTTCTCTCAAAGTCAAATCCAAATGGAGTCAGAATTTACATTGCAGTTGAACAGAATGAAAACAGGAAAGAGACTGAAATAGAAATGCCAAATGGCAAAATCCATACAGTAATTTCCCTTTCAGCAGTTCCCTAACGCTGTCTTTTTCTGATTATTTTTAAACTTGTTTACATTTTTCTGGCGGATTAATGAAAACGCGAACCCCTCGACGTGCATTTGATTCAGCTGTGTCACGGATTCAGACGTGTGCTCGAGGTGAATGGCTTGAGATGCGTTTGCATCCGAAGTGCAGAAAAAAGGCCGGCGAAAGCATTTCTTCTCGCAGGAAACCCTAATGAGCACACTTCTGAGACCACGAGGGGCCCAACGGCGCCGACCCAAACGCAAAATCAATCCCGCATTTTGGCCTTGTGCGCTTGCTGCTGCGCAGGACAGTTGTCAAATGACCTGGTGTGAAAGACCGACCCTAATGCGTTTCTGGGAGCGCTCACAGAAATATAAGGCGCAGGAACATGTCAATAATCTTGCTGTGTGTTTAGTTGTATGCTTAGCCATGTTAATCCATCTTCTATACTGTAGACGGAGGGTTCATTTTGCCGCAGGGCCGGACACATACATTTTAATCAGCTATCTCGCCTGCCCAGCTGACAGCCGGGCGACAGCAGGAGTTGATAGAGAAAAATCATACATCATTGTGCTGACATGTTCGTTTTGTTCAAGCCCAACAAAAGCCGTCGAAGTGGGGAAGCCATCAGCATAAAGCACAGGCCTGAATAATACCGGATCCAGTGTGCAGACAACATTCCACCGATTCACATTCCCTAATTAGTTCATTTGATTTGGACCATTTCCACAGTCTTTTCGTACAGCTTTAGTACACATTTGTATATGAGTCGCTGTGTGAACAGAGGTGTCGATCGATTTGCTTGCTTGGCAATCAATAACATGTAGACGTTTCCGGTACAGACACATTTACTTTAATACAAAGCCCAGAGGTGAAAGATGCCACACCAGATATTATTCTTCACACAGCCAAGTGTTCACAGTGTTTAGTTCAATAGAAAGCAGCTTCTAGTACCCATCACCAGCACTCAAAGGAAACCGTTTGGACTCTGGACAACCAGTCATTAACAGTTAAACAGTGGGGCAAGTCTGGAGAGGTACTCTGCCTATAGCTGAAAGCAGCTGGAGACGCTCCTGCTCTTTGTTCTAATATGACACACTCTGCTCCATCTCCAAAGTGATCCTCGCTGTAATATAATGACACAACGACAGGCGCGGAAACGTTCTCATCTTTGCCGAAGAAAGAAATAATCATTTCAAAGGAGAACTCTGACAGAGGAAGAGGCAGTGAGTGGCTCCTCCGTAGCAAGGTGTACAAATAATAAAAACTAACTGCCACTGGCTTGACGCTGTGCACTTAATTACAAGTCATTATCCTGCATCAGCCGGAGAGGCTGGAAGGAAAGGGAAGAAAAGCAGGAGGATTAGGAGATGGAGGAGAGCAGGAAGGTGTTAAATTAAAACCTGTAATGAAGGCCGAGAGAAGAGAAGGAAAAGGAGGTGGGGAATACAGGGGAGGTGTAAGCTGTGAGTTGAGGGGAGGGGGGGGGGGGGGGGGGGGGGGGGGGGGGGGGGGGGGGGGGGGGGGGGGGGGGGGGGGGCGACCGAGTTAGCGAAGTGAAACACTCAACAAAAAGCCGAGTAAGACAATGGGGGAGAAGGAGAAGAAAACGAAAAGGGAAAAGCGTAACGAGAGTGGAGGAAGGCAGCGGATAGGACGGATGGAGGCAGTGTGAAGAGCAGGAAGGGGAGGAAGTTCGGTGAAACACGTGACGGAGCTCGGAGGCAGGAAGACGAGTGACAGAGACGGGAGAAATACAAAGAAGGGGGGGGGGGGGGGGGGGGGGGGGGGGGAACGTTCAGGACTCACATGTCAGCGTTGTGCTCTAGTCACAGGCCCCTGCTGCGAGGGACACAGTCAGAGATTATCAGACTTGATGCGGTGGCGCAAAGGCAGGCGACATCACAGCCCCTCCACGAGCCATCACAACCTCCTGTAACACAAGCCGTCACACGCCATCACAACCTCCTGTAATACAAGCCGTCACACGCCATCACAACCTCCCGTAACACAAGCCGTCACACGCCATCACGCACAGCAACAGCCCCGTGTTCTGTCTCTGCCGATCTTCATCCGTCTAGGCGCATTCACTAAAGATGCGTGCTGATAAGTGCTTTCGGGATACTTTCCGCCTTTCTGTGGAGGCGGGGGGGAGGGAGAGCGAGAATGTGTGGATGATGAGTAAGAGATCTTGAATCGGGGAAACAATAGAAAATGAAAAGTAGTGGAAGAAAGTAAGTTGGAGAGAGATCGAGAACTAGGTAGATAAACTAGGGTATATATTTAGAGGGAGAGAAAGAGAACAAAATGGTTACAGTAGGATATGTACATTCTTTAGAGGGACGAAAAGATGTTCAGTAGTGTATCATTTGCGCCAAATGGTGGCTCCCCCTAATTTACACAGCCCGGATGAACAAATTTAGTTTGATTGGCTACTGAATGCATATTGGTTGATTGGCTACTTGAACATGGCGTTGATTAAGCAACCCAGTTTCCTCTGTGTGTCATGGCGGACCAGTCCATCTCTACACCTCGACAGATGAACAGACTGAACTGGCCTTATCTGAAAGTGAAAACTGAATGTGAACAGATCACTTTCATGCGCTTAAACTGACACACCCACCATCTCCACGTAAGAGGCCACTGCTATCAACAGACTCACACGCTGCACATTGTGGCCTCCACAGCACCTCGGCATCCTGGCCATGATGGATCCCTATTACCCTGGGAATGACCCCGGTGTGGAGTTAATTATGTCTTGTAGACTTTTCTGTGTTGACTAAAAGCCAGATTAAATCACACCTCTGACCCCGTTGCCAATCACAATTAGCCCTGCCTTGCACTTCGACCCCACCGGAAGAGACCTGGGGCTCCCGACACACGCCCGGGTTAAAGGCTGAACAGCGCGGGGAGCGTGTCGCACAGGAGTGTGTGTGTGTGTGTGTGTGTGTGTGGTGAACAGCAAGAGGGTGTCTAAAGGTCAGAGGTCACCTGGTTGAATCACTCAGGGTCGGGTGGGGATGCTGTGCTGAAAGTGAGGGTTCATCAGTATTCATACACCTCATTAATGGCTAATGAAGGCAACACCTCCACAGTGGTAGGCTGAAATAAAGTGCATTTCGTGAGAAATGAACAGGAATTACCCAAATCTTCTTGTTACCAGTGGAGCTTTAATAAGTGTTAAAATATAAACAGTTCCTCTAATATGGACTCAACTGATTGTTTAGAATGCTTTATTAGCTCATTTTTTGCCTCAGGGTAATTCCACGGTAACAGGATAATGTGTAAACTTTGAATTTCAATTAATGCCAGACTAAATTGCAAATTTAACAAAACTGTCCATGCTGGCGCACAGTGACTGCTTTTGACAGTTTCCATTAAACATTTTACAAAAAACTAATAATTTAAGTAACCAAATGTTAAACTAACTGTTTTTGACGTGAACATGTTTTCCCAAAATTCTGTTGCAGGAAGAGTTTTGTGTCACCTATAACTATATGTTTGGAAAATAGTCAATTAGGGTATTAAACTACAAAAAGCGGATTAACACCTAACAGAGTGACACAAAAGAATGACAATTTGGGTCTCTGATCTGTATCTCACTGAAAGGTATCATTGAAGTTATGACGCACATTATTCATTGTGATGTGTTCTGAATAGATACACAACGATAGAACATATCTTAAGTTCATAATATTTTATTTTCTGGAATGTTCTACACATTGGCCGTCAGCCGAATGATTCCATTATAACCTTTGAGATGGAAACACCCAACTCTTCTCAAATACCCATCGATATTGAGGTTTGCGCGTTGCTTCATACCTCTGTAATATTCATGTGCTTCTGTCCTGTTTCCTTCGTTGTTATTTTGATGTCCCATCCAGGTCAGCTGGCAGCAGGGACGTGCGAGATTGTGATGCTGAACCGGGACAGCAGCCAGCCCAGACGGACCATCGCCAGACAGACGGCACGGTGCGCCTGCAAAAAGGGCCAGATCGCTGGGACGACAAGGGCCATGCCTGCGTGCGTGGACGGTAAGACCTGCCTTTGTAGTTCACCAACACTTTGGAGGGATCCCTTTGTGCTCCGTTATAGTCGTATACAATTGGACAAATTTGGCTACTGAATAAATCCGTGTCTCTGACACCGAAGAGGCATTGGGTAATGCATAGCGTTCAAGCCAAAACCGGAGTCATATAACAGTGTTACGTAACCGGATGTTTCAAGCAATTCGTAAGGGTTGGGATTGCATTTTGGCAGAATGACTGTTAAAGAAGCTAAGCGACATCATGTCGGTAAATCATATAGAAGCTTTGATATGACTGATTCCAGGACGAAACTCTGAAACCAGAACAAACACCATCATTTTGGGGGGGGGGGATTGTCATGAAATTTAAGCCTCATAATGGCCCTTTAGTGGAAAGATCACTGCCATATGATGGCCTTATCCCTTATCTCCCATCCTGGTGGGTTTCACGTGAAATCACTCATATGCACATTATCTGCTTCTTTGGCATGGATACATCCGTGACAGGCTTTCACGTTCTTGTGGTTGTCAAGTCACCGCTGTCACCAGCAGCAGTACCGCCTCCACCCGGAGACAATGTTATTGCTATTTTACTGATGCTCTCGTCTATGTAGTGTGTGAGTTGGAAGACACACACACACACAGACACACACACACACACACAGACACACACACAAACGCATGCAAACCTCACCCCGGGCACACTGCGTTGACAAAGGGTTTTGATATTTGTGTCACGGCGTGTGCCTGGTTTTCCTCTCTCCTCCCTAGAGCCACTGCTGTTTGTTCTATTTGTTCCTGAAACACAGACACACAAGGAGTGGCCAGTCTACTAGAGGAGAGCTGGAGACAGGATAGTAAAAAAGAATCACATTTGAATCATTGTTAATCATATTGAGGCCTGGGCCAATGTTGTAAAATGTCATTTATTTCATGAGCAACATTAGGCTTTTTGTTTGACACAATGTCCTTCCTTAATGAGGAGGTGAAAAATGAGGCACCATTGATGAGTTTGTCCCTCCGTAATGAAATATGCATAACAATTAAAACGCTCAAAAAACCTTCATTCGGGCAATCCTCAATCAATCTTTAATCCCGGGGATTAGCTCTTGTGGAGGATCATCCGGATGAGACTCATCAACACCAATGCAATCAGCTTCGGCAAGATGATCTTTCCAAAGTCGTCTGAATATTGAATCCTGAGAATGAAAGGGAATATGTTTACCCCCCTATTGCAGGAGTCTGGGAAGCAGGTTGTTTGTTTTAGAGACCCATTTCATGTTATGTCATACCATCCGTTCCACAGGACACAACAAACCAAGACAACCTAATCCTTCTTGGTCCAAATCTCAATTCCACACCGAAATATTCCTCTCAGTCCCGTTGAGTTGAATCCAATGTGATGCTGTCTTGAGTTGTATTCATACAGACTCCCCTTTATCTGCCATTTCACACAGTCTTCCTTTTTTTTTTTTTCCTGTAACAAAGTGTCGGAGTGTCGCCGCTGATTTCTATCAAGGTGGGCGGAAGATAGAACAGGGCTGGACTTGTTAAGGAGTGTTGTTTTGAAGTGAAGGGGCCACTGCACTGATTACCTGAAGAGCTTGTCGAGGAGCCGTGGACGGAGAAATGCTATCTTCTCCAAGGGAGGCCTGGGAGTGGAGAGGCCATCCTGTGGAGCGTGTAGGCTTTTTGTTTTGTGTGGGGAGGTTGGGGTGGGTGTGTGTTGGCTATTGACATTGATTATACCCCTGGTCGCTGGCTGCTGAGTGGACACAGTGCTAATGATGTTGGCTACACAGAACACCAGACAGGGCCAGGAGACTGCGTCTTCCCTTGGCCGATGGTGTCCCATGGGAGTCAGTGTAATAACGATACACCGTGGAACAGGAGGCCAGGTTAGGTGTTCGGCACGTTTGTAGGGTACAAATCCGGCTGTCTACGGGCCGAGAAGCTTTAACGAAATGTTGCAAAGGATTTGACGGCGCACTTTTTCAGGTGTTTTTTTTTGGTCATGTAAATTTCGTGTGAAGCAGGGGGAGCTGCATGCCGCAGTGCTCTTAGTCCACTGTGCAGAATCGTTTGAAAGGCGTCTTTTCAAAGTCTTGTGCGCATAGGTATTTGCTCGGTTCAATTACAATGTTAAGCAGAATACATCTTTAAAGGTGCTTGAAACACTATCTGTTTTCTCAAGAGCATCATTATCAGAGACAGTGGTTGGTCTTAGCATGTCCTGGAGGTAATATAGAAGAGTGTGTATCAGTTCTGTCTCTCGCTTTCTCTTCCTGTCTTGTGGAATAAAAATGCTTTGTCAAACAACAATACACAGTCCCACCAGGATTTTGTGATATTTCTTTGACGTCAATTCTTTATTTGACAAAGCATTGCTATTCCAAGAGACTGGAAGAGACTATTAGGTGGTAACAATTGAGTTACAGTAGAACTGTTGAAACGGTGCAATCCTGATTAACAACACCTTTGGTTGCTTCCATTCCATCATAAGATCGTTGTCTGTCATCTTTGCTGAACAAAGCAACTCTATTCAGACATATGTTGCAGAGTTGATATGATTAGCCATCATCCAGCAGTGGCTACAGATTTGGATTTAGAAAAATATATACCTCTCTGCTAGTAGGGTTTTCGGCGCTCAGCTTACTACAATCCCTTGTAACTCTCTGCAATCCTTCATTCCTCCAAGGAAATTGTTGGTGCCACAGTATTTATACACTTGTAGATTTTATATGTTTTATTGAGTAGCCTATAGTAGCTATCTAGCTTAACTAGATATATTTGTATATGGTTACAATATAGGGACATATAGATGTAAATATATGTTTTTTAATTAACTAATTTCATTTGAAATGTCATGGTACATCCTTGTATGTACGAATGTCACATGGGAATGTAAACTTCATTTAACTTCATTTAATGTGTTTAAAAAGGACGGCTTAGTCGTTTTATTTTAGGCATTCTATCCCAAAACGAACACTGTCACAATTATTTGGACACTACAGTTTGTTCTGATATCGGAAGAATTGCCACATCCCTCCCCATCCAGCCCCCTCTCTTAGCATGATCTGCTTTAACTGTTGTTGTGAGGACTGTAGCTTTCTGCCAGTGCTGTGTGCTAAGAGGAGATTTAGTGCTGTGGTGATATAATGGGTTCCTGTTGTAGACATCCTGGTGGGGCTGTGGGAGGCTAGTGTGACTGGTGAGGCTAGCAGTCTTTCTGGACATGCTACAACAGCCCTCTGGGCTGGGAAAGGAGCATGAAGGGAGGGAGGATGGATGGAGGGAGAGGAAAAGGCCACAGGAATACATATCAAAGCCCTGAGATAGTGAGACGTATTATCTTTCACATCAGGTCAGCGTCTCTGTAAGGACACCGCATGGAATGTTGGCTTGTAGTCTGGTCGAGCTGAGTGTGAGGTGAAAGTGTTCCTGGAGGTTAGATGATGAGGGACAGGTGGGGGAATTTGATGGTCAATTAAACATGCCTTTTGGGGATTTTTTTGGGCGGCTTAGGCATATTATTTCTGTTTGGTGTTTCTTATGCATCTGTGTTGCAAAACTGTGACTTATTCTAACAGTCATTGGTAAAATCAAATTTGAACAACAAATCTTGAGAGGGCTTCTACAAATAACAGAAACTGCTGTCCATTGAGATTCTGAACATTTCCACTAGCTCTCTCAATGTTTCAACTCCCCAGAACGTTGTCAGTAAAAAATACTGGAGAACTGTCGAGTGTTGAGCCATCACAGCTCTTTTTGCTACCAAAGATAGAGAAAAACTCTAACTCTAAGGAGTACACTTCGACTGACTCTGAATTTGTTTTCTAAACCTAATGCAATGTTATTTCTCTAGGGTAGTCACATCAAAGTCGTTTTTTGGTGGGTTTACAAAAATCTTATTGTGTAGGTTGTTTTCTCTATGACAGGCAGAAATATAATACAGAAAGAACACTGCATACTTTTCCTTTCGGGAATGTCTACTGACATGTGACAGACGTTAGCATAGAAATAAAAAGTATGTGAGAGCAGTAATTCCCACGCACAGCTTTTCTCATCTATTAACTTTACACCCATCTTTCTTTTATTTCTGTTTTTGCTAAATTGCTCTTATTGACAAATAAAAAAAAACAACCATGGTAAAACTAGCAACGGTTTCACATTTCTAAGACACTTGATACAGTAAATCACATGATCCAGTTAATCCGAAAGGTTAAATGATACAGGTCACATGAAACAGTACATCAGTTAAGTCTCATGATACACTACATCTACAAATAAGTCACCAATTGTTATCAGGATGGAGTTTGTTACAGCAATCTCTTCAGCAATGTTTCCCCCTGATGTTCTCCTGATCCAGTAATTATCTATGCATGACAGAATATAGTGTTTAGCTTAATGTTTAATACCACAGATGATATAGCACTAATGTAATATGAAAGCACCAGGCTTCCTCCTTTAACGAACTGAATTAAACACTGTTGCTGTTGCTACACATAACGTCCTGTTTCTGTCTGTACCGACTATGACGCCTAGGTGTGTTATGTTTTCAAGGGTTTTGTCAGTTGTTCTTGATGTCAAATTCGCCCTCCTTCCATTTCTACTGACTTTCATTATTAATGTCATATAATGCCAAAACTCCTTTTTTGTATGCCTGTAATGCATGGAGGTTTATAATGGTCAAAAGTAGGACAATATGTAGGAAATAGGTAGAATTTAAGATACAATTACCGAGTGCTGCAAGAAGCCTAGAATTAGGTCTATATTTGAAATAGTAGCGCCTGACTAAAGGTTTCGGTTTTTCTCTACTTAATGTCTTTCCTCTTTAGTGACATATAGCATAGTATCTGTTGCCTCAGTGCCTGTTTTGTGCCTGTGCTTTTAATGTTTTTTTTTAATGTAAAGAAACTTAGACCGTAAAGGGACTGTGGTAAGCACTATGTGAAACAGACAAAATTGATCCTCGTTTGGATTATCGTTAATATAATGATTTCAAAATCCTATATGTTATGCACCTCTCACAACACAAGCCTATTTTAATTATCAATGTGTAAACTAAAAGAATATAATACTTACAACACAATACTTTCAACAATATTACATTGACGGAAATTTGAATTTGAAGCGAAGAACCAAAACTTGGAGTTTACACTACCAACTAATCTAATACATTACTTCAACCAACTAAACAAAAATGTTACTTCAACCAACGAAACGAATAGATTACTTTAACCAACTAAATGAATGAATTACTTCAACCAACGAATCTAATACATTACTTCATCCAACTAAATGAAGGCATTACTTCAACCAACTAAATTAATACATTACTTCAACTAACTAAATTAATACATTACTTCAACCAACTAAACAAATACATTACTTCAACCAACTACTCTAATACATTACTTAAACCAAATAGTCTAATACATTACTTCAACCAACAAAACGAATACATTACTTCATCCAACTAAATGAAGGCATTACTTCAACCAACTAAATTAATACATTACTTCAACTAACTAAATTAATACATTACTTCAACCAACTAATCTAATACATTAACCGACTTAACTAACAAATTGCATCTACCAATGAACCAAATGTTTCATCCCTCCTTTCTACACCATGCGGTCATTCGTCCATCATCTTATCAGCGTATGTAAACACCTAGCTCTCATTGCAGTAAGTGTTAACCACACTGAGGACCACTGTCAGCTCATACACCAGAGAGTTCTTCTCTCTCTACTCCACTGTCTCTACTTTCACACGCTCTCCTTCTTTCTCTTCATGGATCTTAATAGACCTTGCTGTGGCTGAGCCATTTCCTTAGCCTCTCTTTACCTTCCTCCCTCTCTCTCTTTCTACCCTTTCTCGCCTTTCCCCATTCCTCTCCCTCTATCTTGGTTTCTGACATTTCTCCTGCTGGTGATGAAGCCCCAGTGGCATTCCTCCACATCCTCCACTGTGTGTCTCTCTCTCCTTCCTTCTTTTTGTGGCGTGCCGCAGTGCGCTTAAAGGCCCGGCCCTGCTGCTCTCCGATGCTCCTTTTTACACTCCTCCACGATCTTGCCTCGATTGCATTGCCTCCTTGCGCCTGAAATTGTGTAGCTCTAATAGGAAGGTAAAGCTCCTGGTTGGCGTGGGCGGGTGGGTCTAAAGTAGATGTCTGTTTTGAAGGCCACACGAACAATTAATAATTACTTTATATACTTATTTTACCCCTCAAGGCCTCAGCTACGCCTTGAGTCCTTGGGTCTAGGAAGTTCGATCTGCTCAAAGCATGATTCTGAGATATTGAGCATCACGGTTTTCACCTTGCAGATCTAAAGACCAAGTGAAGAACAGTGAATTTCTCTTTCATAATCTCACATGACCCTCACCTTAAGGTCACCTGATGTGCAGACTATCGAAATCCTTTGTGAATCTGTTTTTGCGGATGAAACTTCGTAATGTCCAGCTGGGTTCAGCAGTAAAGTATCTGACCATAATATTACAATTACTAATCACATCCTGAAATACACATTTATATATGAATATATAAAAGATTGAAATCTTTGCTGTACATTTGTAATTTGTTGAGAACAAAATGATGTAACGGTCAGTGGAAACCAAAATCACCAACCGACTGAGAGCTGGATTCAAACTCACACTGAAAATCAAAGTAAACTATTGAACTCATAGGCTGTTCCAACTTGTATGAATTTCATCACAGCAACTCATAATGTGACTCAGTAGTTTGTATGGTCCCCATGTGCCTAAATGCACTCCCAACAACATTTGGGCATTCCCCTGATGAAACGGCGGATGGTGTCCTAGGGGATCTCCTCTCGGTTTTGGTTCAAGGCATCAGTGAGCTCCTGGACACTCTCTGGGGCTCAGGGGTGGAGCTTAGCTTTCCCTCCCATGGGTGCAAGCCTCAGCCGCAGAGTTCTCTTCCACAGTTCAAATCCTTAGCAAATGAGACAAGAGCCGACGTTACACCCAGGGCTGGCATATTTCACTGCCGATATACTGGCCAATCAACCTGTAGACTCCAAATAAAACCCACAGAATGCTATTTCTTCTATATAACCCTATCTGGAAACTTCCACATCTGGCAACACCGGTTACAGCCGTACGGTCATATATTGGTCGATCATAAAAATGCATTATGGAATAACAAAACAAACATGCTTAATACTTCAATGTCAACTAAATAGTATCTAGCAGTTTGCTCAGAAACATGCACACCAGTAGCCTGCTGGAGGTCATTTTGTTGTGCTGTGGCAGTGCTCTTCCTGTTCCTCCTTGCACAATGGAGCAGATACCGGTTCTGCTGCTGGGTTGATGCCCTTCTAAAGCCGTGTTTAGCTCTCCTTGTGTAATTGCCCGACTCTGGTTATAGCCTCTATGCTCTTGAGACTGTACTAGGAGACACAGCAAACCTTGCAATGGGCACGTATGAATGTGCCATCCTGGAGGAGCTGGACTACCTGTGCAACCTGAATGAGCTGCAGGTACCACCTCATGCTACCAGTAGTGACAAGGACACTAGCAAAATGCAAAACTAGAGAAGAATCATTCAGGAAGGATAAGAGAGCAGTTGTCTGGGGCCACCACAAGTAAAACAATTCCCTTTTGGGGTGTTGTCTTGCTGTTGCCTCTTCAGTGCACCTGTTGTCACTTTCATTTTGCACCAAAACATGTGACATTGATTCACAATTGCTTATGCTTCCTAACTTGACAGATTGATATCCCTGAAGTTTAATTGACTTGGTGTTATACTGTGATGATTGTGTTCCCTGCATTTCTTTGAGCAGTGTATATACGACCAACAACATTGCCAAAGCTGGATGTTTTTGTTTTTATGTGGAGCAAAAGACAAAAACAGCAGTGTCCCTCAAGTGGGTCTGCTAAACAGGCTCTAAGGAAGGGTTTACCAACCTCTTATTCACTGTGGATCTAAATCAGAAACATTTTCATGGCCTGAAACAGCTCTCGTCGTGCGTAACCAAAAACAGGCACATATACTATTCTTTTTCTTCAGACTTTATAAACCCCAGCGGCTATATACAGTGTCACTACTTTTCATCTGCCCTGCAAAGCTAAATCCTAGCTCCCAGCAAGCAATCTTTACTTTGGAGAATATTAAATCCATTTAAAGCCTAGAAGCTAGCTGGCTAAAAAAGCAATGGGCTTTTGTTATTATTTGACCATAGGCCATTTCAGAGGTGGTCCATGTCTGGCAAACATAAATAGCAGTCTGGGGCCTACACTTTTTCCTGATCTGGTAACCTAACGAGGTAACGCAATTTGTCTCTTGTTAACTTGTTAAAACCATGTTACAATTTGACCAATTGCTAAGAGGTCACACCATCATTGTTTGGGTAAAAAGCTTAGGGATGGGTCTGTAGAAATGTGACCACTCAAATTCATAGAACCGTAAAGGAAAGGCCTTAACATCTGATTTGTACCTCCTGAAAAGCCCCTAGCCTTGGGGGCAATGACAACCTTGTCAAACTGGGGTAACCTTGTACTTGTATAATAGGAATCATGTTTTAAAGAAAGACAAACTGGAGTTTCCTACAGGCTACTATAAAGTATCAGATGTGCAAATACACAGACGATGTGATTGCACAGAAAAATTCATGGGGCTGAGCTTCATGCAGGTTTCCATTGTATAGTCATTGCATATTCAGCAGGTGTTGCAGGCGTGACTTCTAGTTTTCATATGCACTAGCATTAGCTCACGAACTGGGATGCACTTTGACAATAATGACCTCTAGCGCAAGGTAGTGCATATATTTCCAGGTGAAAGCCTAGTAGCATAGGCCCCAAAGCCTGGTTTCTTAACTGCTTTATAACTTGAATTTTTAGACATTCGTCTGGATAGGTGGTGATATAAATAAAAGTCGAGGCAAGAGATGACATGAACCCATGATATTATTCAAGGACTGAAGGCCTTTAGGCTTAATCTGTGAAATGTGGGACAGTCTGGAGATTGAATATTTCAGAATAGTATTTGTGATGGCTTCCTATTTCATGACTCAATACTTAAATCAACTTTATATGATATTTTCTTTTATTCACACCATAGAATTCTTTGATTGGATTCCATATCTGAGCAATGGGTGTATGACTGATGTACCACGACTATGAGCTGTGCTATGTATCTCAGAGTGTTGGGGTACAAACCTCTCAGATGAATTGTGTCTGTTACATACTGGTTACTGATACAATTACAGCTGTAAAAAGTTAAGTGATGTCATTACTGTGTTATACCATCTCTTATGCCACGGCTTTCAAGTCAATCAATATTCAGGATACGAATGACCCAGTTTATAAAGTTTGTCACGTTTCTGGCTTATAATATAGGTTTTTACAGTGTGTGGGCCATGTGTAAATATAACTCAAATCGTATAGTTTTTATATTTGAGACCTAAAAAACTGCTGCGAGACAGTCTTCATTTCCGAAAATGCTAATGGAAATAAATACAAATTCAAATACAGAGACTGGCAGCACAAAATATATATTAAACTCAGTGGTATGAATTGGAAAAACAATGGGGAAATACGGACTGACATAGGTAGAAATAACTTGGAAATACTTGGCCCGATCCTGTGTAGCTGTTGGCAAAGCATGGCACTTAAGACAGGTTTGTGGGATTCATTTCCATGGGGAGCCAGTACCAGAAAATGTATACACTCGCTACTGTACACAATAAAAATGACCGCTAAATTAAACAGGGAATTCCAGAGATGATGTGCGGTGGTATTTTAGGGTTATGTACATATTTGGAGGGGTAACAGTGGATATATTAATAAACAGTAGCAGCAGCATCTTGCTGTGTACATCTAACGTAACAATATAAACGAGGACCAAAATGTCATAAACCAGAACAATGCAACTACTGTTGACATGTTAAGGTTTAGGGCAAAAGTTGCAATTGAAGTTAAAAAGGGTATGTGTAACGGATTACATTTGGAGTTAGGGTAAGGTTATGTTTAGGCATGAAAGTTAGTTATTGAGGTTAAGGTTAGGATCATAACCATGTTCTGGTTAGGGAGGGGAATATATTTTTAAGGGCATTCAACTATAGTGTCAACATTTAGATAGATAAGTAAATCTGTGTGTGCGATGCTAATTTGTGTGCATGTCGTTTATATAGTCATAAAACAAAAGGGGATAGCTTTCTTTTTACCAAAATGTCAGGTAGAGCCATGTAGAACCACTTTCTGGATTTTACATTTGACAACCAATC
This sequence comes from Esox niger, assembly GCA_016801105.1. Taxonomy (NCBI): domain Eukaryota; kingdom Metazoa; phylum Chordata; class Actinopteri; order Esociformes; family Esocidae; genus Esox; species Esox niger. The sequence goes on along the minus strand of JACXGJ010000498.1, from coordinate 71,199 downwards.
TTTCCTCCAGGGGATCTCCTCTTTCACTCTGTCTTTCTTTTACTTCTTTTACTTCTTCTGCATCTCATTCCCACTATGATATACAGTAAGTGCTTTGCCTTTGAAATAAAATAAAAGCCTGCAGAATGGAAAATGCCCAAGAAAAGTAGATCTCTGATCCTCATGTGTCTGCAGTGACCCTGGTCATAGACATATAATGTATGGCACCTTCATGTATGCTGAACTGGGAATCCATAGCTCAAGGCCCCACGTTCACAAATTGCTGACCTAGGAACAGTTTAGCCAGTTTGACATTATTCTAGATAAGCTCTCCTTCTTTGAGACGCTTTGTGAGCACTTGCCCTTGCCCTGGCCTTTTCCATGGAGATAAAAGGGTCAATCGCGTGTCAATCTGCAGTACAGCATTTAAGTCCTTGTAAAAGATTACCCCCTAAGAAATAATTCACCTCTGACCTCGCTCAACCGTCTGTCATCAGTACAAAAGGATGACTCTTTTCCATCTCCATGTATTTAGCATGGATGTCATTGCTTGCATCACCTGTTATGGCTCAGTACAATATGAGGGCGGGGGTTAATACGTTTGGGCACGCACACCCCCCCAGTTTATAACGGTCCGCTCAGAGTTGCTCACCTGCTCAGAGGGATGCATTTTTTGTCCTTGTGCCGCTCACACGTTTTACACACCGAAGGAAGGCCTTTCAATCACCATGTCTCTTCTATTCCCAAATCTGAGCTCTTAACTCGTTTGAATAATAATGACTCACAAGCTGGGGATGGGAAGTTTGTTAGGCGGGGTGCAGTCAGACTGGCTTCAATGAAACCAATAATAATCATGAAGTTCTCATCTCACAACAGTCTAGTCAAATAGTGCTCATTTGAACACTCAAAAGGATTCCACCATCCAACAGTACACCGACGAATTGAATCAACACATTTTTATTTAAAAAAAATATATATTTATATAGAAATGCAGTATTATGTCATTTGGTGACTGCAGTTAGGACCACATAACTAGAATTGATACTGTAGACATGTATGTCTGTCTTGGACACTTTTGCTAAATGTTGGTGTTTGTCAGACTCATTTTGGAGGCTATACAAAACATTATCATGTCAACTTACAAATATTTAGGGAACAGGTATGCAGTAAAATTAAATTACACTGTAGTTGATCATGTTTTTCATGGTATTTTGTGGGCAGATAAACATAATCATTATGTCTCAATAGTATCCTCCCCCCTAAAAAAAATAAAATAAACCTAATGAGCACAGAAATCACTTCCATGCAGCTTTTAATGCTTTGCAAGCATAAAAGGGCCTACTCCCTCTGATCACTGTTGTTAATGTTAACACCTGCGCCCGCACACACACACAGATATTGACACACATGTTTATAGCTTCAGGCATTGTACATCACTTTTACCCCTCATAATTGTTCTCTCAATTTCAAAGAGCTTTTAAACCTCTCCGACAATGTGATGACTTCTCCAGAATACAACAACAACCGATCAGCCAGGTGTGAGTTTATGTAAAATACCGTACAGCTGTTAGATCTAACAGGGGCTATTCATGTTCTTTAATTTTGACTCGTCACAAGGTGCCAATACTAGAATTAGGGTTAGGGTTATTTGCTTAAATCTTTCTTTCACTTTTGATAAAATTCATTGTGGGATGTTTTTTCAGACAAGTAAACATCTGTGAACGTCTTTTTGTTTACTGTACATAACTAGCTAGCCAGCTAATGTACGTCTCTGTGCTACCTGTTGTATGTTTTCTGTTATTTAAAGGAACCGCTATTATGTGTTAATAGCTCAATCTTCTATGTTTCGCTTGAAAATGATCGTTTAGAGTAGTGCACATAGTGGATGTTTAAGCGTCATAAGAGACACAGACAGCGTTAGTTAGCAGCTGCAGAGACTGATAGCACGCGATGCCCACAGCGTTGTTGCACATTTAGAGGTCACGGTCTTGTGTTCCATCATAGAACACTATGAATTTGCTCAGTACTGCTCGCTGTGGATGGGTGGATGCTGGACATTGCTGCCTCGTCTCTTAGTGCTGTAGCAACTCCTTGTGAGTTAGCCACCTGTGAGTTCAATCCCGATAGTCAGCCAGACAACATGGTCTCTTTCTGCCACGTGTACTAGCCGAAGCTTCTCAGCTGAACATGAAGTGTTATAGGAAATAAAACAGCTGGGGTGAGATGGGAACACATTTTGACCTACAATGGCAAGGCTGTGAAATCTGATCTTGGCCATTGTCTCATATCACAAGATACCATATGTGAGATCAGGTGAAGTGGTTGAAATCCATCAGAAAGGTAATTGAAAGTTCAGGACAACATCAGACTAGGAATGTTTATGGATAATCAAATGTTTTCCAGACAATTTTTGCAGAGGAATTCTGCACAGATTCATCTCTCTCTGCCAATGAGCCCTGCACAGCTGTGTCATTTGTAAACATGACAGAAAGTCCTTTCAGACAGGGTCATAGTAGTATCTTTAGCCACTGAAAATCTACAGCCTAATTTCTAGGAAGACAACTGTTTCCAAATATAGGTCCCAGAAGCATTCGAAACCGCCCAATTTTTTGTTCAATTTCTACCTGCAGCAAAGGTCAATCAGCCAATGAAGTCACAGAGGCACACAGGTTTGGCAGACTTTGGCCGTGACACCACTTTCCGAGGTCGTCTTAAGAATTTTTGAGATTTTGTCTGTGTTTCTGGTGCATAGGATTGTAATCTTGGTTGTGTGGATATAAAATAAGACCAAAGTGATAATTTTTTATTTCCCCTCATTAAAGCAGTAAGGGAACAGCTGTGTTTCCACGAGGCGCGGACCGCAGCGAGGCACTCTATTGTGACTGAGATGATAAAACACATAATTAGGATGCAAGTCACTGTTATGCTGTTTCTCCTCTTCTGTATATTTGTTTGAGAAATAATCCTCTATCTCTTCTCCCGTGAAGTGGTGCTGTTCATTATTGCTATGCTGTCACCTATTCATTCTGTCTGCGCGTTGCGTTGTGTAATTTACCCTCATTGGCTGGGTTAGCAATTTCGTGAACACGGCTTGTTTAATAATGGATGTGGTTTGTAACGTTGTGCTATTATTTCCCCCCACCTGTAAATGCAGGAGATGTTTGAGTGCAGCTGTGTTCAGTGGGCTGGATATACCAGCCACACAAGCTGGGTGTGAGAGTGAGATTGGAAGGGATGTGTGTATGTGTGTGTGTGTATGTGTGTGTGTGTGTGTGTGTGTGTGTGTGTGTGTGTGTGGGGGGGGTGGGGGTTGGATAGAGAGGAAGGCAAGGTTTGTTCCCCTGTCTTTTCAATGAAACACATCTACAGGATATGTCGGGTGGATCTGAAGAGGGCCTCTGATGCGTTTGTGTGCAGGTTGTGCGCACACGCTTGTCTGTCTGTTTCTGTCCGTCCGTTCGTCTGCGCACGCACGCGTGTGTCTACCTCTGTGTTCGTGCCTGTACCGGTCTGTGTGTCTGTGTTTTGGTCCGGGTCTCAGTGTGTGTATGTGGGGGTTTGTAACCGTGTGTGTCTGTGTGTGTGTGTGTGTGTGTGTGTGTGTGTGTGTGTGTGTCTCCGTTTTTGTCCCTGCGTGTGCGAGTCAGTATCCAGAGGCACAGCCCAACGCACAGTTGCCCCGTACGCTCCTCTCATCTAATTGTTCGGTGAAGCCCTGCGGAGCATTAGAAGTCACAGTAGCCTTTGTCCTTGGGACGGCGCAGCTCGCCACTGTAGCATGTCTGTGCTGGTAAACCACGTTTAGTCCCTCAGTGAGGCTGCAACTCATATGTCATTATCCCACCCTTCAAACTCCCGCTCCGTTTTCCGGGTTGACGTGGTGCACTAGTAACCAAAGCCCTGGTCACCGGGAATGGTCCTCTATGCCATGGAAATACGCAATTAAAAAAACGCCGTCTATCGTGGGCATTTTCTGTGAAAGTTACAGGGGCGCTTCATGGTCGGGGGGGGGACACACACGTCTCTTTTAGCCGAGTGGTGACATGCAGCGGGAAGAAAAAGATAAATGTAGGATAAAAATAAGGCAAATGAATACAAACGATGTCTCCTTCACCGGGAGCAGAGGATAAATCACCAGGGCTTAATATGGTCGTGAGACAAGGGCTCCTTCTCGCGTCGAGTGTGCAGAGCACCGAGCCTGAGCCTGTGTTAATGACTGGCTCTGTGCACTGGATGGGCCGCGCTGGCCGTTTGTTCATTTAGGTGTCACAGGAAGTGACCTCGCATGTGTAGAAGTGACCTTGTGGTAGTTCTTTATTAAGCTTTCTTGGCAGGAAATACTCCTCCTTGCGTTATGCACCTGAAGTACTGTGAAGCTGCTAATCTCTGGTCGGGGTTGGATTGCGTCCCTCAATAGTTCATGTTAGCGGTTCGCTGGAGGCTGATAATCAGGCTTGACCACACCAAAGAAACTCGGATTTCTGCCTTCTGAAAGAAGGATTGTAAGAAGCACGCTATTGCCTAGATCCACTGAGTGAAGGTTTAGAGTTGTGTTACTTAGTGTTAAGGGAGACTGAAAGGGTGGGGTTTATTGGTGATCTACTCTAAGCCTGTGGGCGGAGACCTCAGAGCCCGTAACTAGGTTTTGTCCATGTATACAACACAGCCAGTGGATATAACCTATGGATATAAAACAGCACACTCTAACCCCATTAGATGAAATGGGTCAGAACCCAAAATGGAACCGCCCAATTTGTTTTGAACAGCCAGAGCTGTGGCTACAGTCAGTTTGTTTTTTGACTTTAATGAAACTAATGATGAACGAGAGGCCCTCCCCTTTCCTCAATCTCTTAGTCTTTCATTCTCTCTCCTTCCCTCCCTCCCTCACTCCCTCCCTCAACTACCACCAAATTACTTTCCTCTGTTCGGACAAGAGCGGCCCTTAATGGCCTCTCAAAACAGAAGGTGACTTACTATGCCGTCAAAACCGATAGCGCTGTCAGTGAATATTGTGACTCATATTCAGTGCTTTAGCTACAGCAGTGACACATCCAGCCCTGACACACGGCACAAATTCACTGAACACCAACGTTGCTACAATTATCACCGGTTCAGTCATTTTATCATCTCCTCTCATCCAGAAAATGTCTCCTACCTAAAAATAACAGCTGATCCGGAATAGCCATGGCACCGGCCCGGGACGATTGCAACTGTGTTGTGTGTGTTTGTCCGCGTGTGTGGGGGCATGTGTTTGTGTGTTTTTCCTTGTTTTACTGAACTTGGGAAAACCAAACATTTCACATCTTAATAAGGAAGAACTATTTGGGTTTGGGGCATAGGTTTAGGGTAAAAGTTAAAATGTTGGGTCGTTTTGGCGATACAATGTTAGTTTTTTATTTTAAGGTTAGGTTTAAAGTGTTTAAGGTTCGATTAGGGTGGATTGGATTGGCTGCGAGTGGGTGGGTGCGTGTGTGTGGGCCGGTGTTTTTGGGGTTAGGGATAATGGGATTGGTTGTGTGTGTGTGTGTGTGTTGAGCCCAGTTGTGAGGTAGCCATGGACATCCCCCGTCATTGTAGAGGAATTACATCCATCATTAATGGGAATGACCTCATTTGCATGGTGACTTGAATATTATTGATGAGCAACATGTTCACCATCACACGTAGCCCCATTACAAGGATAATGAGCAAGGAAGGTCATCCTGCACGCAAACACACACACACATTTTCACTCTTCAATCGCTTCCTGGCACCATTACATATGGTTAATTATAAACTGGGTGGATATTTTCCTGAATGCTCCTGATTGGCTGTTAGCCCTAGTATCTGAGACCGTATACAATACGTATGACATTACATGACTCTATGCTACTCTAATTGCATTGGTAACCAGCAAGGAGGCATCTTGCACCATGATAAGGTGCTGTGTCCAAGCTGTCCTACGGACAGCTCTTAGCTGAGATATATCAGCCTAATACCACAACCCCTTGTGCGTTATTATTAGTTATACAACGCGTGGCAACACGTTTAACAGGTGTTGTTTGCTAAACAGTTCCAATTACAAAATTGTATAGATACAGATTTATAGAGAAAGAGGATGCTGCAAAAGACGTGTAGCGACCACCATCACCCTATGCTGTCCCAACTGAATGCCTTTTCCAGCCTTCAAGGCTCCGATTTTTTCGTCTGGGACCCTGTAACGTATACATGCATTCTCACTCTCCGCATGTGTGGTGAGATAGGTGGCGCACTATAAAGGAGACACATTAGGGATTCTAAGGCTTGGGCGGCGTCTCAAATGACAGTTTTTCCCTCAGTTTCTCACTCATACTGAAGTGCACTATTTTCCCTCGTGGCCCATGGGGATCTGGTCAGAAGTAGGGCGATACGCACTGTAGGGGATAGGCCGGCGTTTGGGAGGCTGACAGACCGGGGGTATTTCTGAGAAGAACAGAGGAGCTAGCTATGTGTTACAGGAGAATTCCGTACCGGTGGGAAGAGACTGTTATGTCGCTGAAAGACGGGCGGAAGTGAACATGAACGGGGACACGGTGCCCCGGGGAAACCAGCCATTCACCAGAGACCTAAATAGACAGTACACTTTAGACTTTCTTCCTTTCACATGAATGTAGTTCTTCCTCTGAGGTGTCACACTGAAGTGAGAGTGCCAGAAAATGATGGTTCAGTGTGTCGAAAAGATTGCTAACAGGAGAATGTACAGCGCGCTGTCACTTTCTTGCCATCTAACCGAGCTGCAGGACTGGGAATGAATGATCCGGTTATGTGGAGGGTTCAGTTTGACGCTCTCTGGGAACACTTTGCCGTGGTCCAATCTGACTCTTTATGGATGAGCGAGGCCCCTCATACAAACACTACTGTCAGCATGTATGACTGGCTCTAAAAGAGCCAATTAGTCACTGGAATGAATTGGTAGGGTTTTTATTTTTGGTGTTGGTTCCTTTAATATGAAATCATTGGGCCCTGATGAGACAAGTTTGTGTTTTCATACGTGTGTCTGTCAAGCATATCCGATACTCTCGCTGCTTGATAATGCTTGGGCAATTTGACACTGAACTCCTTGTGAACTTGCCTTGCCAGAATGGGTGCAAAGGAACTTCTGGCTCGCCTGTATTGACAACTAAAAGCAAATAACTGCAATTTAACTTTATCTAATGCTGGACTCAGGAACACTCACAGCTTTACAAATGACACTAACGGTTGAGAGGAAGAGGGCGAGGGAGGAAGAGGGAAGGAGAGCAAAAAAGAGAGGCATAATGACAGCGATAAAGAAGACCGAGAAGCAGAGATGAAACACAAGACAGAATGAGAGCGAAAGGCAGAACAACAGCAGGGAGTCATCAAGAATCACTTCCACCATCCGTAGTTCTACTGGAGGTCTCGGTGGAGTCCCCATTGATTGGGTTCATTTGGTTTGGAAGAGTGGATCCCCTCGAAAAACTTGTTTCCCCCAGGAGGCAAATGACTAATGAGCTATCGATTGGTTTGTTTACATTCTGGTCGGAACAAAACCTCTCACAGTGCATGATGGACCTCATAAGGGAGTTCCCCAAGGTTGTTTCCGGCTACTAACCGGCACCTCTCCAGGCCCGAACATTGTCCCACTGTCAGAGTTCGTTATGTGTTACTCTGTCAATCACTCCGAAGCTCCGGAGAGAAACAGGCAATGGCTGTAGGAGGGAACCATATGGAGTGACTGTCTGGGCACGCAGAAAGAACCCGACATATGCCTCTTAAACCCGACAGTTAATATTTGCTGTCTTTTTTCCTCCCTCCGTCAGAGGGACTGAAATCTCTTGCACCTGTTTATGTTTCCCGCTCGTTTGGGACACATCTGTGGAGAATCCCAATAAACCCTCGCTATCAAAACAGCCCGAATTCCTCTCACCCACTTGAGGTGTGTGTGGTTGTCAATCAGCTTGGACGGAAATTGGTCAGAGCGGGACAGCCAGTCGGGACCTGCACCCCCCAACACCTCATTTTCGCATCAACAAACCCGGGGCTGTTGTTCCCTTAACCTTTGTTATTGATCCGGACTGAACCTCTAAATGTCAAGTTAAAACTCGACACACCACACACGTGTGTGGAGCACCCTTTCACACTCTGCTGGGATAATTACAAGATGTCATCATTAGGTGGTGGACATGTCCAATTACCGTAATTAGCCGTTGACGGCGTGTCTGGGGTCTCTGGCACGATAGCCAAGTATTAATCAGTCTATTCTACTTGTTCTGTGTCCGTCAACTGCTCCTGTTCATTAGCCTCAATGGGCCTTTCAGAGAATCAGACGCTGACAGAGGGCACTGGAGGTAAGAGAATGGAAGGAGGAGGAGCCAACAGGAAAGTTCCGAGACGACGTGCCAAGAGTTATCGGAGACGATTTAAGTCGGGATAAAATCAGGACAATAAGGAAGTATGTTGTAGCATTTTGTTTGTGATGCGCTACGACCGTGTGTCTCTGGTGTGTGTGTGTGTGTGTGTGTGTGTTTAAAGTAGTATGTGTGTACACCTCACATCAGATCAGATTTAGATCTTTAACTCAGCACTTTCCAAGCTGGGCTGGGGAATGTATTCTAATTCATTCTGACTGACGCAACAACATCAAGGCGAAGTGAAAAGATCAGACATTGACATCAGTGCTGTCTGGAGATGCACAGCACAACAGCTTATGCCAGCAGTACATACCAAACGTAATGCTCTCCTCCCTTTTGGTGGCGCTGCACACCTAACACACACACAGACACATCTTGACTCCTCATCGTCTCAATAGACACTGTCTGCGGGTCTCAACGTCGGTTATCAGTCCCAGAACCTCCCTTAACTGGGTCAAGACCACCGGGGCCTGGGAGACCACTCCATCTCTCTCCTCCTCCGCCTCTCGTCTGACCAGATCGTCAGCGTCTCGGAGAGACTCAGCTGGAGCCGGGACGTCGCTCACACCTATTAGGAATCCAGTGAAGAGCAGAAGCATGGAGCGTTTAATCGTTGAAACCTTTGAAATGCGCAGTGGTGGGCTGGACTGGCAGCCAACTGTACACGGCTTTGATCGTTTTCTACCGAATCATTATGGAGGTCTTGGCCTGCTGCAGTCTTTGACACAAATGGAGGGTTTGGTATTATCAATCATACAGTGCAATCGATATTAGTTTAATCTTAGAGTATTATGTATACATAAAAGTAGGTATCAAACAGAAAACAAACTGCGCATTCAGTATTTATTTATGGCAAATTGTACATCTTGTGGAAAACAACAATATGTGTTCACTATTAAGAACAGAAAATGCTCACTGACAGATTTGAGTGATTTTAAATAGATGAAAGCAATTTATTGTTGCTTCATATTGCATAACGAACCTCATCAGTAAGATCTTTGGATCTAGAGACAATAGAAATCTACAGTGGAAATATGTGTCTTCAATTCACTGACAAATCTATTTTTGCCAAATATAGGAAATGAATCCCTGTTTCATTAGTTTTCACTGTAGACTGCAGAAGATAATGCAGAACATTTACTGTGCATGTGTGTGTACTGTGGTACAGTACAATGGATGGAGCCAAACAGGTGCCGACCCCTAAAGCCTAACTGTAGGATGACCCAAGCAGTACCATGACATTAAGAAACAGTGGGAAGCTTTGATATAAACACAGTATGGATTTCACAGAGAATATGCAGCTAAAAACACCCAACCCTACACGATACATGGTGTTGGGCTGTCAGAGGGGCAGTTAAGAAAAGAACCTCTTATGTGAATGTTTATTCTGTGATTATTTCTGTAACCGTATTTGCGCACAGTAAAGAAAGTGTTGCTATAGCTACGGCATGTACTTTATAACTTACCGCTGTTATCCACCAGGTTTTGCGAAGACTGTGTTTGATTTATTCTTGTTATTTGTTCAGTATTGTCTAGTTGTAATAGTGCTGGTTGCCTTTCGGATTCAGAGGCACTTGTTCCGTAATTGAATGCGGTTTAGTGTTCCGCAGTATTTGAGGATAATGTAGGGAGAATAGGGAATAAACAGGGGGTATGTGGGAAATCTGCCAAGCAAAAGGTTATGCATAATTTATAGCGGATTAGTTCGGTACGTAGAGGTCAATAGAGGCTAAGTTGCTTGATCCACACAAGACGTAAAAAAAGAAACTAAGACCGATACACAACCAGACAGACAGATGCAGAGGCTGAGAGAAACAGAGAGGAAGGGGGATGAAGAGAGAGACAGAGAGAGACATGTAGAAACAGATACAGAGTTTGTTTGTGTGTGTGTGTGTATATGTGTGCGTGTGTGTGTGTGCGTGCGTGTGTGTGTGTGAGAGAGAGATGGGAAGTGTCCTGAGGGGGCATGGGGTTTAGCCCAGCTTTACGCTCTTCATTAACACGCTAACCACTAGCTTACACATTTGGGAGTTGCAGAGTGAACAAGAACATTATATAGCACCAAGTCCAGTGTTCTTGGCACTCATTGTTGCCATTATTTTCTGGTTTTCCATCCGGTCATTTCTGCCTGTTTGAACTTCATAGGTCCAGAAGCTGTTCTGGACTGTAGACCATACAGAACTCTTCAAACAGAACTGGATATGGACTGGATTTGTAGAAGCTCATAATGACTTCAGCGTTCTTCTATTTTAGTCAGAGAATGCACAGTGTGTACATAGCTATGTACATAAAGGCTTGATGTATATGACTATTTCTATTGGTTTTCTATAAATCTTGTACACAGAGCCAATGTGGAGATAAGACCCTCGCTCTAAGTCCCTTCAAATAAAACAATGTGAAATTAAGAACCTCTGAACTAATAACACAGCTAGATGATTGTACAGTGTACAGTAAAAGAATGTACAGTAAAAGAATGTGAAATTAAGAACATTAGAACTAATAACACAGCTAGATGATTGTACAGTGCTTCCAAAGACGCAGCCAACGGAGCTTTGCTGCCTGTTTGCCTGTCACTCAGTCTGTCAGTCACAGGGTGAATGCACCGATTGAGGTCCCAGTAGACCTTAGTCATTATTACGTAATCTACATCAGTGCATGTTGTGTATCCAGGCTATATATGCGTATCACATACACACACACGCCACGGGCACCCTAAGCATTGGAGCGCAGAAAAAAACCTGTCAATCATGTACCAAAACGGCACCTACCGAACCCAGGGTTAGGCTGCCTTGCACTACAAAATATGTTGAGCAGGAACCGCCGCTGTACATGCAGCGCACTATATATACCTGATAAAACTCAACATCAGTGGAAATTGCATGGTAAAAATGTATCCAGTGAGAATATTATAATATACTCTGCATTTTACAGCCTTCTCTTTATTACACACACAATATCGCCATATTTCATATCCATGCTATCAGTGATGATGGAAGATTTATTAAGATCACAAGGTGTCTCATATTTCTCTCCCGGGATGTGTAGGCCTCCATTAAATGCAGAGCAAAACCAAGATTATTGCAATGTGCTGGTATGCTGTGTCGTTATCTCTGCCTCTTGAAGCTTCACGGGTGCCGGAGCTATTTGGGACACATTCACTCCAGGTACAACCTTAGGCTTTGAAAGGCTTGACAGGTTTTAACGCGAGACATTCATCAAGCCAGCAAACGGGTGGAATAATCATATGAAAATCAGGCAGTGGACTGGAAGAGAGAGAGAGGGGGACTGAGAGAGACAGCGTGTGCCTAATTATAACGTTAGAATGTATTTCATTCCTAATGCACAGTTGTCTGAGCACACACAAACCCAAGTTCTAATCCTTACCATATCTGAACCCTTACCTAACCCTAACCATATCCGAACCCTTACCTAACCCTATCTAAACCCTTACCTAACCCTAACCATATCCAAACCCTTACCTAACCTTAACCATATCCGAACACTTACCTAACCATATCCGAACCCTTACATAACTCTAACCTTATCTGATCCCTTACCTAACCTTAACCATATCTGAACCCTTACCTAACCATAAACATATCTGAACTCTTACCTAACCCGCACCTTATCTGAACCCTTACCTAACCCTAACCATATCTGAACCCTTACCTAACCCAAACCATATCTGAGCCCTTACTTAACCTTAACATTATCTGAGCTCTAACACTAAGTGTTATGCCGTGTGTACATTGGGTTCCAACATGTAGGCCAACAGACAGACCTGATCACACTTCACTTTCACATTATTTGTAGGAACTCCAAACATTATTCCCATATTAATTCTCCTATCCCCAAAACCTGGTTGTCGTCTACCAACAATGTCCAAGGGCCTCAAATACTGTATGGTGGTGTAACTTGACTTATCTCCATCCAGGTTTGGTGGGGCTAGTCGTGGGACTACTCCTTAGGGTAGGTTGCTCGACTCGCAAGCTTATTTGTAGTTGTCTGCCAATAAAATGCGTAAGTGTTGGAAAGTACTTCCTGGTTTGCAAGCCATATGATAAGAAGCAGAATGACATGGCGAGATAGCTAACACATACCTCTATGTTTAACTCTTTGACAGCCAGTGTTCAGGTTCAGAATCAAAACCATTAGCACGGTTGGAGTACACAAAAAAACGGGTAAAAAATAACCTGAATTCTTATATATACAATAAATAATAATATGATATTTATTCCATCATTTTCAACAGAAAATCCTTACCACATTGCCTTATTCTGTGATTCGATCCAGCAACCTTATAGATACTTATCAGTCAAAACGTAAGTCCTAAAGTGGTCATTTTCCTTATAGGAAAAACTGAGATGTCCGCACAAATGTTTCTTGTTTCACAGTTTTCTGAGGTTATCAAGTCTGTAGACGCACAAGCATGAACACACATCGAACACACACGCACACTGGATGATGCCCAAACCTGGCAGAGCTGGCGTCTGCCTCAGCTTGCAGAGCATGATGGGTAATTAGTGTGATATTGGGATCCATCCCAAATTGCAACCTGTTCCGGGGTCAGTCAAACACAGTGCACTAAACATTCAGGAGTGTCATTTGAGGGACACACTGCACTTTAAAGGAACATGAAAGGGAATGTTGATGATGAAAGCAAATGACATAGCCTTAATGACAGTCTTTGGGTTGTTTAAGCCCTTTTGTTCGACCGTCACTCCTGAAGACTGTGGAGATGTTCTCTCTGTGTGGGGTGAAGGTGTGTGTGTTTAAAGGTTTTACTATACGAATGGGGACAGACGTTTCCGATATTCTCCCTTTCTTCATATATAAAAAAGGCTTGGATACATTTTTGTGGGTTATGGTTAGGGTTCAGTTTAGAATGTCAATGTCGCTGATGAAAGGCACACCCTCTCTCCTTTCAAACGCAGATAGGCTCAGACTGGGACTGCTCTTCATGCCCGACGGGTGTGTGCATAGAGTCAGACAAGTAATGGGGGTATCCTAGACAAACGGGCTGAATGAAAAAGATAAAGGACATGTTGAAACATTCTTCTTGGTAGTTTAAAATCTGCCCGTCCTCCGTCTTGTGAACCACCAGCAGCACTCAAGATGTAGACGTTAACCAGTGATTCTGGTCCTATCAGCTGTAATGGATGCTTCCTAGCTGTTATCATGTGAGCAGATCTGGTATCAGTGCAAACCTTCCTGCTGTTTCCATTCTATTCCAGGCATTGATGGAGGAACCGTTCCCAGGCCCTTCTCTCTCCCTTTCCTCCCTCTCTTCCCCCATCACCCTAAATCTCTCTCTGTCTTTACCTCCCTCCCTCTCTCCGTTTCACTACCTCCCTCCCTCTCTCTGTTTCACTACCTCCCTCCCTCTCTCTGTTTCACTACCTCCACTTCCCCCTAAATCTCTATCTCTATATCTCTGTCTCCCCCCTTCCTCTTTATCTTCCTCCCCTCTCAGTGCCCTCCCAGTCTCTACCTCCCTCCTCCCCCTCTCTCTCTCGCGCTCTCTCTCTCTCTGCGTTAGTCAGGATTTATCACTTCGCTCCTCTTCCAGGCTGGTTGACGTGAGATGTGATATAACATTTCACTCAGATGGTGTCCTTCCGCAGGTGTAATGCCCCCCCCCCACCAACACTGCCGCATGAACTCACCCAACGATCCCCTCCCTCCAGCAGATTCCATCTGGCGGGCTGGTCCGGGGAGACGATGCGTCCTTTCAGGATCCCTTGGATACCTGCGAGCCCCGGTTACGTGCCACAGTGAAGGCCGACGCTGCTGTACGCCCAAGGGGTGGGAGCAGCAGAGACCGTGTTACAGGATTAGTGAATGGGGGGGGGGGGGGGGGGGGGGTCATGACGTGGGGGGTGTTACGTATTGAGGTTGATGCCAACTCAAATGTTGGCGGACGGCTCGATGACCACGAGTGGCGTCGCCAGTGTGCGCGCGGGGGATGAGCCGTCACGGAGAGTTGCGCCTTGTGTCATTTCATCCAATTGTCCGATGTGAACGGAGCACAGCCTCCTCATCTCCTTTTATGACAGATTGGCTTAATAATTGGCACTTACAGGCTATCGCAATCACATTGCGAGTCTTCAGAACCGGCCCATTACCACGACCGGACACACACTGTATTACCCAGACTCCACTATGTCCTGTTTGAAATAGAGGGTAATCCGTCACGCAAGCTGGGTCGTTATTCAATCAGGAAAAATCTCCAGGAGCCTTTTTTCGAAATCCAGAAATGACCTTGAGTTTGACCTATGTTGGCCACATCAATGATGGGGGAAAAGATCATTCTCAAGAGCATCTTCAGGTCCTGGGTAAATATCCCAAAATGTTTTCTCATACAACTTGGTGAATGGACCTATTTCTTTTCCTTGTCCAATCTTTTTTCTTCTCCTTTTCTATCCAGAGTTCGATTCCTTTTTCTTCGGACACTTATCCGTCATGAGCGGCGCCTTGGCGTTTGGATCAGATTGATTCATTTGTCGGCAGCTGCAAGCAGCCCTGAATGTGCATGTGTGTGTGTGTTCGCGTGTGCGTGTGCATGCACAGCTGAGCGTGTATTGAAGGGAATGTAGAGCAGCCTGTCCAGGGGCGTAATTGAGTGCTCTTGTGTGGTCATTGTGAACTGCTTGGGCCCAGAGAGATAGACGCAATGACGTGACATGAATACAGGCCTGAAGTGGATACTATTGAGCCTTGATTACAAGCGTTCTACATTAGATCCACAATTACTACTGATTGGCTCTTTTGTCTAAAGGCTTGTTATTGTGAGGCACTTCTGTATTCTTGGTTGCTATGTTCAAATGTTGTTTGTGTTAATACGCATGGCCCCTGTGTTTCAGTTGTTAAAACCTCATTTTGTGTGACGATGATTATTCAATGAAAGAATTTGCCAGTGTTTTAAAGACGAGATGTGAGGACATTTTAGTATCACACAGCTCCGTCAAAATATATCTTAATTTGAGTCTGCGTTGTCTGCTTGGAAATTCTTGTCAATGATCTATGCCAAACGCTAATAGAAATTCAAGGTGACCTTAGCAAATGTGTAGGTATGGAACAAAAGATAGCTTACACATGGTTTATTGTTACAGTTAATATCATATGTGTCACGATCAAGTAGGGCAATGTATTCACCCTCTGTTTCACTCGTCTCCCAATGCCCTGCTGCTTTACATAAAATGTTAGTCCTCAATCTCATTGGAAACACGTAAAATAAGTCCCTCTCCATCTGACTGTAACTCGTTCCTTCTCTCTCTAATGCTCCCTCTCGCTTTCTGTCCTTCCCTTTGAGGGCCAGTTTAGGGTGTCATTGTATGTAAATGTCATTGTGGGGACATTGTTTGCAGATGATGAGTTTTTATGTCAAAGCTGGTGGTTAGGTGATATCATGGGTATGAAAGAAGTGTCTATTCCTAGTCTGCTGACAAGTCCACTGCCAGGCTGGATAAGGATACCATTCTTTTTTGTAGTTTTAAACATATATTTCACTTTTACCCAGCAAATCTGCATCACAGTCAACTCTATCAATTAGTCAATTTTATTTTATAAACATAAGTGGAATTCACTTATGTGAAGTGCCTACACAGATTCCTGCCTAAAACCCCAGATAGCAAGTGATGAAGCTGAAGCTACATTAGGGAACAATCCCTAGATATGTCAGAACCATGAAAAAAACCTAGAGAGGATCCAGGCTCTGATGGAAGGCCAGTTCTCTGCTGGCTTTGCCAGGTGGACAGTATAAGAGTACCTGATATTTAAAGGTCATCTCATTCATTATGAACCTAACTCCAACAAGTGTAAAGTAGGGTGAAAGAGTCAGGCTACTGACTGTAACACTGTCATTTTGATAGCACTCTGGCTCTGTGACATCTTTAGTTAGTGGTTAATACAGGATTTAATTTGATTCAGACTGAGCAAGAGACAATTAATACCTTTATCGTGGTGAAACTAGTCTGACATTTGAAGTGGCCATTTTAGAAGCCGTTGCAAACCTTTACGGCTGCAAATTTTCATTTGGACATTTTGTGCTACAAGACGATGATCAAGTTTATCTCCTTTATCGGTAGCAACTGTTTCATTACTCTTTATTGAACCAAAATAGCGCCTGGATGTAATACTGTCATGTGCTTATTGTGTGATTTGATCTCAAAGAATAATGTGTTTGGACTCCTCAAAATTGGAGGCTAACCCAGTCTCTCAATTTCTCACTTCTCCCTTTCCATCTCATTCTGTCTCTCTATCACAATCTTTCCTTCCTCCCTCACCCAACAGCTCGTATCGTCCGGACCAAACAGTGGTGTGAGATGGACCCATGCCTGGAAGATGAAGGCTGTGACCTGTTAGTCAATAAATCCGGATGGACTTGTACACAACCCGGAGGCAGAATCAAAACGACCACAGTAAGTAAAAAATATTCACTTTCGGGAATTAGAGTGCCAAGAACAGAGACTGTCAATGAGAATGTCAATTGTGGTACTGTATTTTCAACATACAATAATGCGTAACGTCACCCCAGTCTGAGACTCACTCACCATACCACACCTTGGCTCCTGGGTCAAAGTTCAGCGCTCGGGCAGTTCAGTTCCCTCCCATAGTTAGCCCCGGTAGCTGGCAGCAGACAGATAAACTGTGGTATTAATAATCCCAACCCCAGCCATGTTAAACTCAGCAGATGTACCAAAAACTTTTCTCCTTCTCCCCTCCCACTTCTACCCGACAACACAAGGGCTTGTTTACCTATTCATCTCTTGCAATTAGTTTGAATTAAGGTTCCCTCTAATGACTGGAGCAGATGGAGGATTCACGGCAGGTATTTGAGAGGAAACCACCTACCTTTGCTGCGCGCACACACGCGTGTGCGCGCATACGGACACACATGGGTCCGCGCGCGCATATTCTAACCCTGTCCCACACCCGCCTCCCTCCGCCTCTGTCTCTCTAAACCCAGGAGTATCGTGGCACTGTCCTTCTCACTACCCCGCCTTCCACTCATTAGTAATTAAATACTGTTAATTTGCACATTCGTTATGCAACACTCTCGCTCTCCCCAATTTGCCCGCCCACCCGCCCAGTTTCTGAATGTCACTTTGTGAACTCTGACAAGCGTAAGCCTCATCATTAATGCATCTCATAGTTCTGTCATCATCGGAGTCTAACTTGTTTATGGGCAATTCCGCAGGAAGGTCAAACAGTTACTGAAGCAGGCAATGAAACATCCATAGGAAAACGTTTAAAAAACGTTCATATAAACAGTGCACCTTGCATCGGATCATCTGGAGACCTTCATCTCCGTGTTCATCATCTATAAGATTCTTTTTTTTCATCCGTACCGTATGTGAGTAATTGTCATGCCATCACGTCGTAGCTGTGGAAGCTAGCTCATTCACCGGATTTCCTGTGCTTGTTCTGGGAGGCTGTCTGTTTACTGAAGCAATGATTGATAAAGAAAGAAACATTCTAGCTGCAATGTGCCAAATTGCATTTCTGATAGTAGATTTGATGGGCAGATACATGTTAATGAAGTAGCACTTTGAAGAAGGCCAATTGTTGCTTAATGACTACGCCACTGCTCTTCTGAAGATATATGCCAAGGAATTTAGACATATTTTCTAATCTAAATCACACGTTCACATTATTGTGTCTCTCTTTCACTGTATTTTAAGGTGAGCTCCTAAACCTCATAGCCATATATTCTAGACATTTCTGTTCCATACATTATCCTTTATGATGAACCGTTTATTATCTTAGGGGGAAACAAACAGTTTAATCTATGACACAAAGGATTCTCTGATTTAAAGTTGTAGCACCCTTGTACTTTCATCAAATACTGTTTGTCTCTAAAATTACGTTGGTATTGACCATTATTTGGTTTCCACAGTTCCACGTTTTTTTTCACTGTTAGCACTACCAAGCTTTCTGTTTACATTCAGAACATAATCCTTTTAAATAGGAAAAATATTGAACCCCTATATATATTTATTAGACATGATTCAGCTTCCTGCACCTCATTCCTGGCAGTTTTGCCCACAGTTCTTCTGCTTCTTTTACTTCTTCTGGTCCAGTTCACCCAGATTTAAAGGTTACCTCCCAACTTCTGTTTTCAAAACAGGTTTTCAACAGTATTTCAATGTGGACTCATTGATGGTAACTTCATAACAGTCATTGTTTTGTGTTGAACCATCCCTGGGTGCTTTTGGAAGTGTGTTTTGAGTCATTGTCCGGATGGAAGACCCATGACCTTTAACGGAGTCCCAGCTTTCTGACGATGGGTTTTTCACTGTACTCCAAAATGCCTTGGTGTTCTGCTTTTACAATGATGCCATGCACACGTTCAAGGCACCTGGTGTCAGAGCAGGCAAAGCAACCTGAAAACATCACTGAAACTCTGCCGTGTTTGACTGTGGTGGTGTTCTTTTCTTATATAAATATATATTTTTTCTGTTTTCTTTACCAACAAGCTCTAATTCAGTCTCATGTGTCCCAGGTGTGTTGTGGCATGTTTAGGTATGTTTTGGCAAATTGTAGTCAAGGTGTCTTATGCCTACCATGTAACCCTCTTCAATTGACGAAGGATGGTACAGGTTGAAACTGTTGTACTTTGTGTTTGAAGGTCAGCTAGAATCTGGGTGAAAGTTTGATTGAGGCGCTTTTTCCACAATTTGAACAATCCTTTACTGTGATCTTCTACCAAGTTTTCTCTGGTGACCACATCCAGGGAGGCTGGCAAGGCCTTCTTGGTAACATTAGGTACGGTGAAGATAGGAAAATTAACATCTCTGGAAATGAACTTAAAGCCTTTAGATTCTCAGTGTTTGACTACAATATCGTGTCTTCCTTGGAGAATTATCTGTTTTCATTTATTTTCTCCATATTCATTGCAGTGCACACAGTGACTCAAAACAAGATAATGAATCATTGTCAGATTAGTTGATGTAATGATTTTCATATTGCAGGTAACTGCAGCTCCTCACTACAGGTGAGTTCAATTTCTACGTAAAGAAGAATCACATGCTTGAAATTTAATTTTTCTCACTAGTTTTAGAAGGTGCCAATAATATAATTTGGGCCATTTTAGGATTTATTTGTGGATTGATATTTAGTACTTTATTCAGATAGCTTGACTTTGTTAAAATTGCAAAACAAAGAAATGCATATGGTATGTGGATACCAACATGCTTTTAAAATTTTAACGACCTTAGAGTTGGTATGATACATTGTTTGAATAGTACAAGGGTGCCAGCACCTGTGGCCACAAATCTGTATGTTGGTTTTGTAGGTCAGATGTGCTGAGAAGGTTGAGTGTGTTTGTTGTGTTTCAACCTCAGTTGGAAGGCTGTTTGTCATCCTGTGTTGATGTCAGCTATGAGAGGTTGAGTGATGACATGTATTTATGTTTGCTCAATACCGTACTTCAGACCATTGATCAGGGGCCACAGTTGAATGTGGACAACCAGAGTGTTGTGTGCGGGCGCACAAGCATACTTGTGTGCGCGGCCCTCTGTTTCCCTGCCTCTGTGGCTTGCCTTGTACAGCCGGTCTCTTAACGGCTGGTTGTGAACATGGAGGGACAAGACATTGGAGAATTTCACAAAGCAGTTCAGTGACTAACTTCTGTTAAGGGCAGCCAACGTAATGTTTCTCCGTGTGCTCTTTTCTTCTATGGTTTGAATGTGACGGTTCGTTAAACCCATCCATGTCATCGATGAATCACATTTTGTTTAGATCGACACTGATGACCTATTCTAATCCTTGGTCCGGCCTGTAGGCTCCGTGGAGCATGTGGAGGGGGACGGCCATGAATCATATCCATAAATGGCAGTTCGGTCCGTGTGTCATCCGCAGTGCATAGAAAAGAGAACAGAAGCCTTTGACAATCCGCCTCTCTCTTGTTCTGCCTCTCTTCATGTAAGTAAATGGGCAACTTAACGGAGGACCTACATATTCATGATTCGATGACAGTCCAATTTAGTATTGACGGAGTACCATACCAACCCTAAAACCCTCCCAGGGAATTTAAATATGTATTTATATCACGCAGCAGTAGAGTTAAACTCTGATGTCTAACATGGTTAACAGCTTTTCAGAGACATTTCTCTGATGGTTCTATAATATTAGTTTCAGCAGTCATCCTTGATACCTTCTTTCAGCTAAATTGCTTATTGCTCTCTCACTCTTTTCCTTCTCTTTCCTGTCTTTTACACTCCCTTCCATTCTAGATTGGTTATTGCTCTCTACTCTCTTTCTCTCTTTCTCACTTTCTTTCTTATCCTGACTCTTTCTCCATGTTTCTCCACGGATGTTTCACATTTTGGCCTCCACTTTACGTGCAAATAGAAGAGGGAACAGACTCTCTTCATGACCGAGCAAATGCATGCTGGGAGAAATAAGTTTAGAGGAGAGTAAATTCACCTTAGGTTATATCTGACTATATTTCTTGACAATTTAATGGGATGAACAATTCCTAGGAATTGGGAGAATGTAAAAGGATGAGAGAAAAACATAAGGAAGGAAAAGAGGAAGATGAAAGAAAACCTTGAGCCTGTCATATCAAGTAGTGACCATTGTCTTTCATGGTCCTGGACTCTGTTAAGTTTGTGAGAAGGCTAGATTTTCAAAGGAACATTTCATCTTGGCAGATAGTGATAATTGTATGAACTTTCCTTCTCCTGGTGGAAAATTGTCTTCTTAAAAGCTTTCTCAACTTCGGAAGACCATACAATGACTAGAAAAAGACTAGACAGCGCCACAGAAGAGGTAATATTCAAAAGCATCTTAACTTGGCAAAGCAATATTTACACTTCCTCAGCTTAAACAAAAGCTACTCCTCAAAGCTCAACATAACACATTTTACAATGTGTCACAACGACACATGTGAGAATCAAATGTAGTTGTACAGTCAATACGAACATTGACAAGAGTCATTTGAACCACAAGAGAAAATAGATATTTAATAGATCCTAGGAGGCTAGTTTTGGCAGTCAGGTCCTGGTCAGTGGAGATTGTTTCATATAATATTGTTTCATAAAATATCAGAGTGCAAGTGGATCTAGAAACTGTAGGGCTCTGAAGGGTCACAGTCATTCAATAAGAAACCTCGTTATGCTCTGTTTGTTGTTTTAGGAGGGGGTGGGAAATTTAGTTAAATATCACATAGATGAGGTGGTTCAAGACCCCCACTTGAGACCAACAGTAGAAGGAACTGATGCGTTGCAAGTGGAGACAATAAAACGATGAAATACTAGGAAAGATGGGGTGACCTGTGGGCATCTGAGGGTTGGAGTTGAGATTGGTGTGGTCATCTTGTGGTACGTTAACATTCAATGACAGGTGGCAAAGAAAGGTGGTGTTTTGTGCCTGCTGTAATCCTCTGGGTTTTCTCCAGGGTTTGTGAATAGATAGAATAAAGTAACATTTTCTATAAATACAGTACAGCTGTAAGGCTTTAGATTGAAGGGAACAGGCACTCTTTCTAAACAAATAATTTCTCAAAGCCTCAAAAGGATTTGTGCAGGTATGCCGATCAATTAATAACAAACATTGACTCAACACAATCGAAAGTCAGGCTTGCATTAATGAAATATGTCAGTAAAAAAGACGCACATACAGTATTTGTATTAGTACTTCATCTCTCTTTCTGATTATACTATACATCGAGGAGCAGTCTATTAAGTAACGCATAATGAACCGAATCAGCGAATCCATTAGCTCGTCCTGATTGTGTTATTTAACTACAGCGTTGAGAGCGGTGTCAATGGCATCCACTGAGAGACGGCCTGTGATTATACAGCGCACTGCTCAAGGCTGTTTGACAGCCACAGACAAGTGGAGTGGAGGGGTTGCTCATCGGGGAAGCGAGGGACCCTGTGTGCGAGGAGCGGAGGGAGAACGGGGTGATCCCGGTTTTAATGAGGTCCATATGTGTCACCTCGGTTTGGTATTCGCGTGTGTGGTTGTGTGTTTGTGTGAGTTGTGGAGCGTGTGAGACGGAGAATAAATGAGTAGACACACAGTCCATGCGGGAGGGAAGCCTTGTCTACCAAACAGACGTGCGTGTGTACGTGTGATGTTCATCACAGTGTTTTCTGAGGAGATTGTGAGGAATCCTTTGGACTTGGATCCTCCAAAGTGCCAGTCGTTGCCGACTCTGTAGCGAGGCTGTATAGTACGGTGGGCTGCTGCTCAGGCTAATATAAAACGGGCTGCCTTGGTTCCCCTTGCAGTGTAATTGATCCCTTTGGGCCCGGCAGAACACACACGCAAACACACCCACGGCTGGCAAAGCAGGACAAATCCAGTAGAGGTTTTAACAGAACCACCGGGGAGAGGACAGATGCTCCGGCTGCCAAACAGAGTATGCCGCAGCAAACTATTAGCCGCTACTGCCAAGCCTCGCTCTGTAGCCTGATACTGCCTGGTGTAACTGCCGATGCCTCACATCGTTACATTGACACTAATGCGCGGCAACGTTTGAGCACACGCGCACACCAAACTCACGCAAACATATCAAAACCAACCACATACGTACAGATAGGCTGACCTACTATTTGAGTCCCACTGTTGTCTTATTTCCGTTGGGTAATCAAGGGATGTCTGCTGTCTTTTTAAGCAGTTTTTGGGGTGTGTTACTGATTAAGCAGGATGTCATTAGTAGATTGTTTATGTTGCTGCCAACACTGTCAGTGACGACAGGTGTTTTTCTCTAAAACTGGGAGCCGGTAACATCGAAATAACATGAGTTTGTTACAGTAAGCACTGACCCGTCTGTACGGCCTTTTCCTTGCCGATTGTTACATTGTCCACGTATCACACATTTCTTTGCAATGATTCTGTATATTTGTACTGTACATGCACTCGTGTCCTTGTGGTTTCCATATATTTATTATATATTATATATATTTCCATTTTCTTATCCAGAGAGACTTACATGTCAGACGAGTCAACGCTAGAAGGAAGAGAAAAACACTGTTAATAGAAATCCCATACATTAGTTAATGAAGGGTGGGAGGTGCTACCCTGATACATTTATTGTACACTCAGAATACAAAAAAATACTGATATTTACAACTGTCCTTTAGGGACATGGGTTATGCTTCATTTTGAGAGCCTTCCATCTATAGATGGACCAGCAAACTATCAACCAACTCAATGGACTATCTGGATTAGGGTAAGAGTTAAGGAAATATTTAAGATAAGGGTTTGGGTAAGATTTAAGGAAATATTTAAGATAAGGGTTTGGGTAAGGTTAAAGTGAATAGTTAAGATAAGGGTTTGGGTAAGGTTAAAGTTAATAGTTAAGATAAGGGTTTGGGTAAGGTTAAAGTTAATAGTTAAGATAAGGGTTTGGGTAAGGTTAAAGTTAATAGTTAAGATAAGGGTTTGGGTAAGGTTAAAGTTAATAGTTAAGATTAGGGTTTGGGTAAGGGTTAAGGTTATAGTTAAGATTAGGGTTTGGGTAAGGGTTAAGGTTATAGTTAAGATCAGGGTTTGGGTAAGGGTTATGCTTATAGTTAAGATCAGGGTGTGGGTAAGGGTTATGGTTATAGTTAAGATCAGGGTTTGGGTAAGGGTTATGGTTATAGTTAAGATCAGGGTTTGGGTAAGGGTTATGGTTATAGTTAAGATCAGGGTTTGGGTAAGGGTTAAAGTTAATAGTTAAGATTAGGGTTTGGGTAAGGGTTAAGGTTATAGTTAAGATCAGGGTTTGGGTAAGGGTTATGGTTATAGTTAAGATCAGGGTTTGGGTAAGGGTTAAAATTAATAGTTAAGATTAGGGTTTGGGTAAGGGTTATGTATAGCAGATTGCCAAAATACTACTAACTTCTGGGACTCTTAAAATCTGACATTTGCTCTGGATGGCATCATTCTGTGCTTCAACTGAAGATTCCCCATGACCTCCCTCTATTCTCTCCCTTATCTGTCCCTTTCTCCACCTCCCCATAATCCTTCCACCCATCGTCGCTCGTCCCCACCACCCCCCCTCCAATCTGCCCTCCTATGTAATTCTCTTCCAGGCTCTATGACGTGCCGGGACTCCCCGTGGATCCTCCATTCCTCTGACAGTACTATGGTGGAGGAGAGCACTGATGACCCTAACAGACAGCCTAGAACCTCACCAACAAGCACCATCACCAGTCCCTTACAACAGACAGGAACAACCAACATCGCCAACTCCAAACCATGCCGGGCCTTATCAACACAGCAAGGTACAAAGTCTTCATCAACAAACAAGTCGACATGAACTGGGAGAACCAAACCAGTTTTCTCCTAATCCTAAACAGACAAGCGTGGCATAGAGATGTTGACAGGGGTTAATTGAGATAAAGTGGTGAAACGACAATATTGCGTTACAGTTGTATTTATTTGGAAGTGTTGAAACTCCTATTGACTCAGCTCAACGGCCTGCTGAGTCTGTGTTGTAGAGAATCAAAAATCAATATGTAGGCTATAGCATTAGGGAAAGACATTGATGTACTTTTTCTATTCCATTATTGACATGCTTTGCGGTCTGTGTTGTCTTTAAAATATTATGGCCATTACAGAGTCTTGCATTTACACAGAAGATAGAACCAGCCTTCACACACAGACATTCGGATCTATTAATGACAATAAATGAAGCCACTCGGAGAGCAAGACAGCGATAATTCACAGTATTGTCTGCATTTATGTTTTGTTTATATTTACTTGGTCTGTTGATTATCCTGTATGTGTCTCCGACCATACTGTATGTTCAGACTTAATAACGCAATGCGGGCTAAGCTTTTAACCTTAAAGAGGAACTCTCACAAATAAATATGGAACAAAAACAGACCTTGGCCTAGTCACAGAACCACATGCAGTCTATTCTGGTCTTAAATTAACCAATTTGTTGAAAAAGTGATACATTTCTAGCACTTTTTGCACCTAATGCTTCACCTTGGCCATTTTCATTTATAACATAGAAAGACCTTTTGAAAGGGCTTTATGGATATCCAAAGGGAGGGATTCAGGAGACAGCAAGATGGCAGCGTTGTTGCGCATCCTTCCATCAATTATTTTGCTCCACATCCACAATTGATATTTATGAATGATTAAACCATAAAAATGCAGGAATAGCTTGGTCTATTCCCTTTTTAGCTATGTTTATATGTCCCGATCTCCTGTCTCTACATTGTGTAGAGATTGTCTAGACAATTGAAAGACACACAAATGTAGTACAAACAAATTATAGTAGAAAACGTTACAAACAGGGCTATTAATATTAAGATATATTCTCTGGCTTTTTCACCCCTTAAGTCTCTCTCTCCCTAAATATATATTAGACAGTGTGGAAAGAAAGAGTGGAGCATTTTTGCTGAAATAGCAATAGGCCAGATTCAAACCACGCTCCAGCAGTTCATGTGCTCCAGAGGCACTGGCTTAGACCGCTAGACCACCCTAGGCTTTAAAAAAGGGCTAATGACTAATCATGTTGTTACGCAATAAAGTGGAATAAAAGCGAATGCGCTAACAAACACACACACATTCTTCTGCTGAGACTTAATATGCACTACATACCGTGTTTTAGTCCAGTGTTAATATTCCGTCCACTGCGTGATGTACAGTATGCATGTATACACTGGACAGACAAGCGCTGGGGTCTTTGATGTGTAGACCAAATTTAATATGAAAGAGCTGATTAGGATAAGAGCACAGATAGCTTTGAACTCTCCCTGGGTGCACAGGGAGTATCTAGGAAATATCAAACACACACACGTCTATTAAGGCTCCTCAATCTTGCTTGGGAGCGTTTGATCACATTTTACCCTGAATGACTGTAGGCCTATGTACCTTTCTTTACAACTTATCCATGTAAATCATATTAACGGGTCTAACATACCTCAGTAATTTGCTGACATCTTCCTGAACCACTTTATTGTATAGGCCTAGTTTAGACTCTCTGTCATATATCAAAATAAGCCATATTATCCCTCGATTGCAATTTCTGGCCACAAATCAGGTCTGGGTAATTACTGTTTTCTGTTCAATTACTCTTTGTAATTAATGTTCTCTGTACTTTCTCAACAACAACAAAATTAAAATGTCCACAGACAGATTACTTCTCAATCTGTCAATCTTGGCCATAATTTCTTTCCTTGATGGCTATATTTGGGGACAAGGAAATGCAAATGTCCTTGCTTTGCCTTCTGCTGATATTAGGATGGGCGATGGGCTGTGACATTTTGCTTGGAGGAGCAGGGTGAGTTCAGAGTGAGTAAATGTCAGCACTGGGGCCATATGCTCTGGAGCTGTTGTTTACCATCAGTAAGACCCAGGTGGAAAAGTGCACAGAGACACACACACACACACACACACACACACACATGCAAACTTTACTATCCTTGTGGGGTCCCACAGCATTATTCCCATTCAAAATCCTTTTCCCCTAAGCCCAATCTAAACATTACACCTAGTCAAAACACCTAACCTTAACCCTATCTCTGGATTTAATCTCAAACTCCTGACCCTGTTTCTAACCTTAATCTCAAATGCAATGCAATGCCAAATAATAATAGGGACTCGCAAACTGACTTTAGATTTTCCTTCGTTTACTAACCTTGGGGATTTTTGGACCCCACCAGGATTGTTAAACATCTATTCAAATTCCGACATGCACACACAAAGGCAGACACACAGGCTCCATATGGGTTTTCAATAGCAGACTCATCTATTGGCTTCGCATGAAGGGTCCTCGTTCCTGGATCCACTTCAACCCCCCCCCCCGATAACTTCTCCAAGACCCTGAGGAGGGAACATGGATAGAGGGGAGAGAGTGAGATGATGACAGACAGAGAGAGAAGGCAGGAATTAATAAAAGAAAGAGGGTGAAACGGGAGAGAGAGAGAGAGAGAGAGAGAGAGAGAGAGAGAGAGAGGGGGAGAGAGGGAGGGAGGGAGGGACTTACTAAGTCTTAGACCAGATTTTACTTCCATTTGTTGGTTTTAATCAGGAGAACAATGATACATATTGATGTTTTTGTTCGGTTTCATTGATGCAAACTGGCAATAAATTGGCACCTCAGAGGGTCCTTTAGGTTATCCTGAAAGTTGGGCAGTTATAGCCTGAAAAGTCTGTTTACTCAAAATGATTGCTTTCAATACTTAAGGAAGGCTCGAGGATACTTCATCATCCAAAATGTTTTCCTGCAGATACATTATAACCAGAAGAAATCAATTTATTTCTGTGTTAATGTTTGAAATAATCATGTAGTGTCTATAAATGTTATTTACAACTTGGAATTGCCCATATTCAGAGCCACAATAATAGCCCGTTTATATTTTTATTGAGATGAGATTTGTGTGAAGATTTACACTGTAATATTTTACCATGGCCAGTCTGGGAGAGATACAGTAGTGGACAAGAGAGGGGAGCCAGACTCACACAGTCAGAGTCTCACTTTCTGCAGCCAACTTAAAGTCAAATTACAATGAAAACAGGGAGGGAGGGAGGGAGGGTATGAGGACAAAAGGCTATTGAGCTAACAAACAAATATACAAACAAATGAACAAACAAAGCAAACAAATAAATGCTTCATTTCTGAATCTCTTCCCCAAGCTATTGCACACAGCCCATATAAATCCAAGATGTCAATGTTGGCCTTAACGGAGTGACTTGCTGTCATCAGTTCAGAGACATCACAGTGAGGAATGGGGTTGGTGCAGGGAGAGATGATTCGTTGGAATGTTCTAAAGCAAT
The DNA here is from genome assembly GCA_016801105.1 of Esox niger. NCBI lineage: Eukaryota > Metazoa > Chordata > Actinopteri > Esociformes > Esocidae > Esox > Esox niger. The sequence goes on along the minus strand of JACXGJ010000498.1, from coordinate 43,099 downwards.
TATTCAGATATCGTTATTAGCTAACAAACCCAAGTTTGACACGTTGGTCCACCAGGACTTTCTTAAGGTTGGTGTTTCTGTAGTACAGTCAAAATGTAAGCTCTACTTCACCACTAGAGGGCAGTAAGCTTGCCACTGCTACCATATCTTTAGCCTGGAGCGCTCCTGGGTCATTTCCCAACATACCTTTCGCAGTACAGCCACTACCTTAAACTGTGACAGTATCCTATTAAATTACACAGGTTCATTTAGGTGCTGATTGCTCTGTCCCTGTCATTTTTATCCCCAGACATTCTAGCATTTGAATATAACACCTGCCCTCTTTAATGGCAATTTGCACTCTGTGTAATTGTCAAGAGTTTATTATTATAAATTAAGCAGCCTCCGCAATCTTGGAAGGCATCAATGCCTTTATCAAGTTGGCTGGAGACCATACACAGGCCAGATGGCACACTGACGAATGACACTTCCCCCCCACCTCCAGATTTATTCTGTGAGGCTAATTAATTGTTTTACAGTTCTGCACTGCAAGATTTGTTTTGTTATTAGGTCTCCTGCCCCAGCTGAATTCACAATATTTGGATGCCAGAACATACTGCTGTTGACAATGATTAGTGTGGGACTGTCTAATTTCTTCAGAACTCCCCATCAGAGTTGTGTGCATAAATAAGCTCTACATATTTCAACTATTAGGGGAGTAATGTCTGTAAATAACCATTAAAAAAGGTTTGTCTAGTGAAATTTAAAAAGTTGGGACAATCGTTGAGCAGATATTTGGAATTAGAAATTATACAACCCCTTCAATTTCAGGACTGAGATTTGGCATTAAGGCAAATGTGGTTTGTTTTGCGGCAGCTTTTACCATAAAAAGTAATTTCATGCATGCTTTGACATGTAAGGTTTGTCTGTCATTAGCATTGTACTCTGTCAGAAATGTGTTCTCATTGATCCATAGGTCTCTTAAACACAATGGACAACAGGCCACACCGGTGGGTTTAAGGGTACTAGAAGACGAGGAAGAGGTCTCATCTTTGACTCTGGAGAAGCTGCTTCCTGTTTCTTGTGCCCTAATTCCTGGCTCGACTCCTCCGCGACTCCGACCAAACTATGACCATCTGCTGTAGATAACCTGCTGTCTGTCATTGGATCAACATGTCCTGTCCGCCTCCACTATTACCGTCCGTCTGCCTTGTAAATGAGCAGCCCCTCCGAGTGCCACAGAGGCCTGGTGTTTGTCAGCTCCTCGTTCTGAGAGAAAAGGTGGTAACTGGCAGGTCATTTTGGATTGACTACTGTATTGTATAGCTGCTGTCGGCTTCTGCTCAGCGGACGGACTCACACTTATGTCAATGTCACCTGTTTCTGTTGGACTCGAGAGCCCAGAGAGACGTTGTCCCAGAAGACTGGACTCTTGCGGCTTTCCGGTGTGACGACCAAGCTCCAGACTGTGGACTGTACCAAACTATGTACTGGATCTATCCACAATCTGGACCGGGCTATGGACCGGACTGGACCGATTCTTAATGTTCCATGCCCACCCAGTGCTCTGCTCTGAATAGGCCTTCTGCCTGAGTACAGCTTTGGCACGACATATTTTTATAGACCAAAGAGGAATAAAATAACAACAGTTTATTTTAAGACACGTTGGACCAGATTGGGATAGAGAACTAGTTAATTGTTTCTCGCTACACAACGACTGCCCTCTAGCTGTAGATGTTGGGCTTTATGTGGACTTGTGCAATCTGAATATACGCTATAGAGTAGTGGGACACACACTTTGCTGACTTTTTGTTCTCAGACTTTAACCCACCACTGTATTCTGAAACTGGAGATGTAGAGAAACGCATTTGTGTATTAAAATAAATTCTGATTTGCATTTTTCCACAGCTACAAATGGGGACCTATTGCAATAAGCACGGTTCGTAAATGGTAAAACTCTATTATCAGTGAGACATTAAAAAGAGAATATTCAAACTATCATTTCTGATTGCAGTTGGCGGGTGGGGGCAAGACAAATGTCATTAAATGTATTTTGAAGGGCCTAAAAGTTATATATTTAACAGTTTTATATGTTGTACCTTTGTACAGAACCTATTCGACATGAATAACATGGTCACAAAATGGCAACCGTAGAACGAGAAGAAGCTCTGTTGTTTCTATAACACTGGTCTGTCATACTCTTTCTGTTCTCATAAGTAGCTGCTCTCCTATCATACAGTACGTATCTCCCAACAGGACTAAAGACCTGATTTATCAATTACAGATAAAGGAAAAAACACACATTGAGTTTACTCAGAATACGTATTGAATATTTTACAGATGTCTGTGAGAGTCTTGCAGTGTACATTGGTTTTAATGTGATTAATTTCAACACATCCAACATGAAAAATCGGATTCAAATCATTATGCCATTTCCCGTTATCTGGTTCTGATTGAATTCTGGCCTGTGAGTCACTTTGTTAAAAATTGAGAAAATAAAATAGATATAAATATGTACGACTAACATTGAGCTCATCACAGACCAAGATTTAGGCTGGAAGTTATTAAAATCCACCAAAGCAGAGTTCATGCAGTGTCTTTATTTCCAGTATTCATTTCCTTCCCACACATTTCAAATTCTGAAAAGTGAAAGCCTACCTGTGAATGGGGTTGACTTGTTAGTATTTCTTTTTTACAGTACCTAGTCTGTGATTTATTTGACCATGGAAAAGAGCCACTGCGTAAATACTGCAATGCAGGATTGATTTAATTGAGCCTTTAGCCAGTACGGAGCCATTGGAACATGCTGATTGCTGCAGTATTGTATTGTAAAAGGTGTGGAATACTGACTCATTTCTCTATAATATGGAATTTGACCTAATTTATTTTGTGCTTGTGTCTGTCACACAATGCTGACCTCCAGTACTAAATGAAGATGATAGAAAAAGAGTATGATGGTGTTGTTGTTGGCAGTGGTGATGATGATGATGATGATGACGACAGGCAAAGATGGGAGGCATTGCGGGAAGTCTTAGAATCATTTACATGAGATAATTTTTTATCATGAAATATTTTAAGAATAAATGAAATACATGAAAGAACCATCACTTTCAAACAGAGATGCTTTGTTATTTAAGGTCACTATATCCTTTTCCATATTATGTTCATTTCATTGATCTTTCCTACATGGTTAGAACTCACAAATATATAGATGTACACTACTGTTCAAAAGTTTGGGGTCACTTTGAAATATCTTTGTTTTCCATCAAAACATACCTGAAATAGGTTTGAACAGGAAACATAGCAATATGAACAGGAACCACAAGGTTGACAAGATTAGAAATACATTTTTCTATATCTTTTTTTAAAAATATTGTTTGAAAATAAATGTGTCCTTCAAACTTTACTCTTGTTAAATAATCCCCCATTTGCAGCAATTTCGGCCTTGCAGACCATTGGCATTCTAGTCATCCATTTGTTGATGTAATCTGAAGAGATTTCACCCCATGCTTCCCGAAGCACCTCCCAGATGTTGGATTGGCTTGATGGGCACTTATGTGCCATATGGTCAAGGTGCTCCCACAACAGTTCAATGGGTTTGAGATCCGGTGACTGTGCTGGTCACTCCATTATAGACAGAATACCAGTTGACTGCTTCTTCCCTAAATAGTTTGCAGCTGTACTTTGGTTACTGTTCTGTTGTAGGAGGAAATTGGCTCCAAACAGGCTGTCCACAGGATATGGTGTTGCAAAGTTAAGTGATAGCCCTCCTACAAGATCCCTTAAAACATATACAAATCTACCACTTTACCACGACCAAAGCACACCCACCCCATCACATGGACTCCACCATTCTTGACAGATGGCGTCAAGCGCACCTCCTGCATCTTTTCAGTTGGTCTGCATCTGACAAATGTTTTTCTTTGTGATCTGAACACCCGGAATTCATCCGTCCATAACACTGTTTTGCAATCTTCCATTGTTCTGTGTCTGTTCTTTTGCCTATCGAAAAATAATTTATTTTTATTGGTTAGCCTGAGTAACAGTTAGGTACACGATTGGTGAAATATGTGGACACTGATAACATGTTCATAATTTTGGCTCTATACGCTACCACAAAGGATTTTAAATGAAACAACCGAGATGCAATAGAAGTGCAGACTTCTTGCTTTAATTCAGGGGGTTGAACAAAAATAGCTAATGAAACATTTAGGAATGGCAAGCATTTTCATACACAGTCCCCTTATTACAGGGGCTCAAATGTAATAGAGCAAATGAACACTCATAAAAAAACATTTCATGCTTAATACGTTGTAGAGAATCCTATGCAGACAATGACTGTTGAAGTCTGGAACGCATGGACATCAACCAAACGCTGGGTTTCCTCCTTCGTGATGCTTTGCCAGGCCTTTAATGCAGCGTTCTTCCGTTGTTTGTTGGTGGTCTTTCTGCCTTAACACTGGTCTTCAGCAAGTGAAATGCATGCTTGATTGGGTTGAGATCAGGTGATTGACACGGCCATTGCGGAATATTCCACTTCTTTACCTTAAAAACTCCTGGGTTGCTTTCAGAGTATGTTTTGGGTCATTGTCCATCAGTGAAGTGAAGCGCCATCCAATCAACTTTGCTGAATTTGGCTGAATCTGAGAGGACAATATATACACTATACACTTCAGAATTCATCTGGCTGCTTCAGTCTTATGTCACATCAACAATAAACAATATTGACCCAAGTGCCATTGGAAGCCATGCATGGCCATGCCATCAGACTGCCTCCTTGCAGAGCTCATCAGAGCATTCCATTGTTCTCAGAATGTAGATTTGGCCACTCATACCTTCAGTCTGATGGATTTTTTTGCAGCCTAAGGACGGCCTGTTTCACCTGCATTGAGAGCTCCTTTGACCGCATGCTGTGGGTTCACAGCAACAGCTTCCAAATGCAAGTGCCACAACTGGCATCAACTCCAGAGATGTACCTGCTAAATGATAAAGCAATCATTAAGGAATAGCCCACACCTGTCAATGAAGCAGTTTTGAGTCCATTGTCCAATTACCTTTGGTCCCTTGAAAAAGATGCGGCTACCTATTAAAGTACTGTAATTCCTAAACCCTCAAATGGATGTGAATAACCTCATATTAAATTTAGACTGCACTTTAAGCCCACATTCATTATTAAACTCTAACTTGAATATATTTAGGTAAACAGCCAAAATAACAAAACTTGTATCAGTGTCCAATTATTTCCAGACCTGACTATCTTGTTCTTTGCAACTCTGCCTAGAAGGCCAGCATCCTGGAGGCACCACTTCACTGTTGACATTGAAACTGGTGTTTTGGGGGGTATAATTACACTGCAAGTTGACAGCCTGTGGAGTCTGTTTCGCAAATTAGACATTCCAAAGTATTTGTCCTCTTGCTTTGTTATGCACTGGGACCTCCCACTCCACTTTCTATTCTGGTTGGAGACAGTTTGTGCAGTTCTGTGAATGGAGTAGTACCCAGTGTTCTAGGAGATCTTCAGTTTCTTGGCAATTTCTCAGATGGAATAGCCTTCGTTTCTCTGAACAAGAATTTCTGACGAGTTTCAGAGGAAAGTTCTTTGATTCTGGCCATTTTGAGTCTGTAATCGTGCCCATAGTTGCTGAGGCTCCAGATACTCAACTAGTCTAAAGCAGGCCAGTTTTTTGCTCCGTTAATCAGTACAAAAGTTTTCAGCTGTGCTAACATAATTGCAAAAGGGATTTCTAATGATTAGCCTATTAAAATAATAAAGTTGAATTAGCAAACACCATGTGCCAGTGGAACACAGGAGTGATGGTTACTAAAAATGGGCCTCTGCATGCCAATGTGAATATTACATTAAACAAATCTACAATCTTCCAGTGTCAATTCCAACATTAGCAATGTGTACACTGTGTTTCAGATGAATTTTGTTATTTTAAAGACAAAAAAAGGTTCCTTTAAAAACAGCAAAATGTTTAAGTGACCCCAAACGTTTGAATTGAACTGTTGAAAACTTTATATTTCTAGATAAGCCAGGAGTCTCCTCCAAAATATAAAATTTTAATAATACAAAAATAAAATACTGAGCTATATTGTATGCTCAGAGATATGGGACAATTTTATTATTTTATACTAACATCAAGTAGTTGCCATGAGAAAGACTGTTTAACAACGGAAATTGTTTTATCTAAAAAGAAAATTAAAAAATATTCTCCAGATGATTGGCACCCTAGAATTTGTTTTGGATAAAATCAAACAAAGTGAAATTTGCATTCATTTTTAGCTTTATTTAAATAAATCTCAGTTTAAGGGATTGCATTGTTAGTTTCCATGGCTTGCTGTTTTATGGGTTATAACAATGAAGTAATATGAAAAATCTATTTGCCATTCATCACTGAAAAAGAATGTACAAATGAAAATGTACTAATGGTTGTTCACTTCCTTTAAAAATTATTACATTTGCACCAAACTACAGCTGAAATTGGAAAAATGCATTGGTTAACATGCCTGACAAAGGAGGCATGTGTACTCTGTCCCCTTGCATACTGAACATTACAAAGGTCATAGGTGAAGAATGCTGGCATCTGGGGTCACCAAGATTCCCAGGGTATACAATCAATATATAGTAACTATTACTTGAGTAACATTTCATAAAAGTTTAAATACTTGAGCAGAACATTTCTGTACTCTATCCAATAAAATAGAGTTAGCGAGTGGATGGGTGCCTTTTAATTTCATGCATTGAAATGATTCTGTGTAACAATGTTCCACATAATGGATGTATTACAAAGGTTCATGTTTTAATTTGTAAAGTAACTAAACATTTACTTAGTACTTTTAGAAGAGCTACTTTTTAATGTTACTAATTTCACATGAGAATATTACATTTGCGTCCTTGACATTTTAGTAGTGTTTCCATCCCTGGAAGCCAATAGGATTTATAACATTTGCTGTATGTCACTGGCACTTGGATTAAATTCAGGTTTTACAGTCAGACAAGATATGAGATGAAAATACAGCTGTGGCATGCATACCAGTGATGTGTGTGGCATTGAAAAAACATTGTATATGCAGAAAATAATCTGAAACTACTGTAAAATATGGTGGTGGATTCTTATTTTTTTTTTGGGGGGGGTTGCTTCCATGGGTCTTGGAGCAGTTGCTAAGGCCAACGGCATCGGCATTAACTATACCAAGTAATAGACACCTCATCGTCTTTGCTAAGAGGCAGAAATGCAAGTGTGGATGCAAGTGGATCTTGCAACAAGACCATTTAAATGTTTACATAATTATAGTTAAACAGCTTTCATCCAGAGTTAGAGTAGGGAGTGCACATTTTCATGCTGGTCGTTTATGGGGAGTCCACTCAGGTGGGGTCAAAAAGTATTGCTCCACCAACTAACCCAGAAATGTACCGAGGAATGGTACATTGGCCACAAAATATAGCCTACATTTCGCAACAGATTTCAGTAGCTGGGCTTTGAAAAACCACTGAACTCCTGTTGCTTGAATAGAAGAGAGCAGTTCCTAAGTAACGATGAATGTCAAGGATCTAGAAAAAGATTATGTATCAAGAAATGGTTTGATAAATGTGTCCTACAGTCTAAAATTATTTTAGAAAATGGTGCTGAAGTATTAAAACCAAGGGAGCCAATTATTTTGACACATCAGAGATATGATTTTTTGTAAGATTATTTTGCTGGAGAATTTATGGTTATCATGCAAAGGACTGGGAATCTGCAATGCACATGGGGGAAAGAGAGATATCCAGAGAGATATCAGCACCTACAATATCACATAAAACAATATTATAGAGTTGTATGGTGGAATAGAGTGCCAAAAGCCCAGTTCTAGTATTTACAGGGCCATTAATTAATTTCACAATTTGGAATTTTGTATAGATTTAGGATGGATAACAATCACTCCATAATCCATAAAATGTGATATGAGCGAACATTCCCTTATCTTAATGTGACAGTACATTGCCAACCAAGGATTTATACCTGTTCAAACAACACACTCCGGGGGGCAGTATGTACCCTTTTAGTTTGTTTACCATCTTATTAAAATAGAGGAAGACAATTGAATACTTTAATATGAAGACGCCTGTGTGTCACATGTCATTATGACACAGACACATCATTGCAATACAACTCCTTGCCAGAAACATGCTACAGGTGTTGCTGTCCAGGGGTTTCATAACATTACAGGCTTCAAAGGGTCTCAGTCTCCTGTGCCTGCACCTTGCTGAATAAACTCCAAATAAACACAGATTATTCAGATCCAATGGCTCCTGTTCTCTGATCCGCACTTGGATGTGTTGGTCAGCCAGCCTGAGTGACTTACTGTAGCTGACTGACAGTCTAACTGACTTGACTGTCTGCTTGTCTATCCTCCCCAATCCTAGCATTTCTGAATCTGCTTGTTCCACCAACACCAGCTGGAGACTAAGACAGCCACTGAAAGAGGACTTTTCCAAGGATGCAAATTAGAATTAATTTCCTGAAAGGATCTGTGGGTTTCTGATTTGAATATGATTGAATTCCAATAACAAGTTCCATATCCTTGAGGTTTGGTGTGATGATAGGAGTCATGTCTCATACACATTTTAATTTGATTACAGCAAAGTACTATGACAAGCTTTTCCTAGAGCTATATTGTACATTCCAGTACAAAAGAGAGATGGTGATGATGTCAGTGCCACGGGGAAGGAAGCAAAGTGGGTCACATATAACTGGGGGAATGTTACTGCGTGTGTCTCTCTGTGGAAACCACAGGTCTTTCTATCATTACTATTGTTCTATCCTCCAGAAACCCAGCAATTCATTTTTGCCTTGCTCACCAGCCATTTGTTTTGGGTACAGTCACCTGAAAACATGTTGGCATCTTTGATAACTTTGTTTCAAAAAGGCTGTATACAATAAATTACACAAAGCTACTTGAGAATTATATGATTTGAAACACATTGAAATTCAGCTGTATTTGTCGGTTTCATTGGTTTCCTCTAAAAAGGATAGGTGTCTAATTTGATAGCGGTGGCTGTGTTGTGATTGTGGCGATGTTGTAGTTACTGTGCCTCGAGGGACAAACAACAGTAAGTGCATTGGGTATGAAACAAACAAAACAATGTGCAACCACACCACAAGTATTGTGTCATTTTCGTTCTTGAGCAGCATAGATGCACATAGAATCAGTGAGTTAAGCTGCTCTAAGTACCATTGTATCCCTGACAGAACATTCTGGGCATTTCAATTATATCAATGGGGTTGTTGGGACTTTGATAATTTTCTCACCAATATTGCTGCAGTCTAATTTTAGTACATTATATTGCCATGTGTGTACTTGGGTAATGCACTTTTGTGATTTCAAAATTCGAATTGTTTTTACAAACATCTCAGGAATAGTTTGGTCCGTTTTCAGAGAATTGTATCTTTTCATGTTAAAAGCTTGTTTATAAATCATGAGGCAGTGTTTTTTTCACCACTTTCACCTATACATGTACTGTAATGTTCAATGTTGCATATTTAATATCAACCTAATTTTCAGTGCACATACAATAAAAAAAATAATCTAAATACTGACTTTTTTCATTTTATGATTTCTTTCTCAGTGGGGTATCCTATGAAGCAAGCTATTTGTACTCAGAGGTTTATGAAACGATAGATACAATAATTGAGTAACACAATCACTTTATTATTTAACTTTAAAACGTAACTTGCATCTCTTCATTACTACATGTGTAAGGTAATAGGAAACCTTATGAAAAACATTTAAATTCAAAACCATTTGATTGACATAAAAATTAAAACATACAACCTGTTGTCTTGCTCAAAATAGAAGGGATAATGACACAATATTTGCAAGAGGGAGGAACATGACTGAATTGGTTCTCAACTGGCCCATGTCATTAGGGGTGAGTAGAGTTAGCCATGACTTAATTAAAGGTGAGCAAATTTTCAAAAGTTCATCCCCAGAGTTGACCAAAGTTATTGTACCTCTGACTCCTCCCTCCTTTGTGGGATACTCCTCTGGAGACTACAGAGCTGCCCAACTTCTGATTGGTTTTATATAATGGAGTCCACAAATTCATAAGTGTGGTAAATGTGTTTACTTTTTTAAACATATTGTTAATGTATGCTTAAATTACATATACTGCTTGCCTATGGGAAAGGGCTGAACCAGCAATATAATAGGGATTTCACCACACAACGTTAATGGACCCCTTTCAGGTGTTGAAATTACAGGGACTCTATTGTTGAAAGTCTCAATCAGGTATTTCCTAGATAGCTTCAAAGAGCAAACGATACAGTCATTCAGTCACTCAAGATAATGTGGCAAGGCCAAAGGTCAACAAAAACTAAGAGAGATTAGACCAGAGACACTGAAACAGAACCTGCAGCATCAACTTAGAAGAATGTACTTGCAACTTTGAGAAATATGTTTGTTATTGGAATGGAAGAAAGGATGGCTGTATGGCTACACTTATGGATCTGTGACACTCAGCAATTAGCGAAGCTCCTAGCAAAAGCCAACATAACCAAAGCTAACTGCTACACTGCTTCAGAATTGGCCGTTAATTCAAACCTTTGAGCTGGCAGTCAGGGTACACTATGACTGTGGAATCACACAACCCAGTACTGATTTATGGGACTTTGGTATTAATATTGGACTGTGCATTGGGAAAGACGATTCACAAAAGGCACAAAATGGACTTTAGGGTGACCACACTTAACCCCTAACAGGGACCCTTATGCAGGTATGTTGGTCATCATCCGGTCAGCTTGTAGGCCTCACATCATCAATCATGGCATTTTGTTGGGATGCCATAACAATCGGTGCTTTGATAATTGAAAAAGCAAAATCTCAGTGTTGACTTAAGTTAAAATAAGGACCTAATATCCTATGCTACCAGCTTCTCTGATAAATAATGCATAATTGTAAAAAATATTCCAGCCTACCAAATATAGCACCTTGATTATTTGAAATAGCCTGGCTATAGTATAGACTACATTTTCACAAGTCAATGTATGAAAATCTTTAAAAGTTATTCCTAAAGATAAAACGCAGCAAGGCCTTTGCGATCTTTGACAGGAATACAATTATCCATATGCTTAGATTCATCAAGCCATGTGCTCACTACCACTCGGCTCATCCTTGATTTCAAAGCGGTCTGTATGTTTGATCAGAACCCAGAAACGTGGGTTGTTCGGTATTTACGAAGTTAGTTAACATTGACCAGTTCGTGGAGTTAACAAACGTATGATGTCAAATTCAAATTTGAGCACATTGGATAATTAAGTTAATGTAAATCAACAAATATTGTTTTATTAAAATTGTTGTGAATATGCGGAGGAAGTAGGCAGGATTTGATGACAACATATTAGATGAATGTCAATTAAACGTCTTCAGAAAGCCCACCACATAGCCCACGCCGATAGCCTCGGACACATTTAACCCACCAAACACTTTACCTTCGATGATTATAAAAGTCTGGAAATCCGGAAACCAATTTTTCCTCCATGTTGGCTGTAGAAAATATAGAATGGAATTTTTCTCAGGGGTACAGCGGGAAATAGTAAAGAAATAGAAAATTGTTGTGTTCAGAGTTCCAGAGCTGCAAAATGTTACAACGTGAAGAAAGCGGTATGGGTAAAAGTGTACGCGGCTATCGGTGTACCTGGTGGGTTTTATGAATACGACCAATGCAGATGTATCTAATCACACACACACTATCAATCAATGTGTTATTACACTCTAGCTACTTTATCCGCCTATTGAACTTTTCTATGCTCATAAAAGTGGGTTGAAAACGATGTCTTGCTTTATAAACTAGGCAACGTGAACTTGCTTCGTAGATTACAAGACAACAAACTTTCCTGAACAGACATGTCCGACCACAAACGCACGCACGCACGCACTCTTCAACTCAAAAACCATAATAGACACCGCCCAATCCGCGCTGGTGTTAAACAATGAATGCAATCAGTTATAACCCGCTTCAGGCGATGTGCGCCCCGGGTTTTAATTGATTTCCGGTTTTCAAGACGAGTGTTATGTAGGAATGGTAAACATTCATCTGCAATGTAAGTTTTGTCCTTATTATAGGACTGTTTTGTGATTAGTGCATTCTACAATTGTAGTATATTGTTGACATATTTCTGACGCTGTGTTAACAACTTACAATGTATTGTTACTGTCAATGGTAATTGACATCTCTAATAAATTATATAGCACCGTTAGTGTCAAATTCGTGTTCCAATTAGGGTACTTCATAAGGCTGTTTTACGCGTAGCTGAGATGTTAGTTCAAATACGTCCAAAAGAAAGCCTATCAGTGCAATTTAACTTTGATCATAGCCCCTGATTATCACATCTGATAATCAGGGGCTAACCCAGATCTGAGAAATCAAGGAGTGCAATATATGCTACTAGCAGAACGGAAGTTCAATACCACGGTCTAAAATGTATTCGTATGCTACCTCGCTTGTGTAGTTAGCTCTGTAATCCCAGATTCAGCGGTCGTTGAGGCTCACACTTTCGCAGTACATGATTGTTAAGGCTGTTAGGCAGAGGATAAAGTCAGATGAGATGTCTAGCTGGCAGAAGGGGCGGGGCGGGGTCTCTGTAGCAGCAGTAACTGCTAAGCTGTTGGTTTCTGGCCTGTGTCTAAATTAGTGTTTGTAATGCTCTGTTAGTTAATAGTAGATACAGACTTAATTGTTTAGCTGTATTTTGTTGTAATGTACCTATTTGTCCTTTACAAAACCACATGAAGATCATTTTCTACATCAGGGATTGGCGGGTAGGTTTGTCTCTGAGCTATATGACTAACATGCCAATTGTGCTGGTTGCAATTGTGCCAAGCAGTTTGTCAACTAATCTTTATAACCTACAATGACTGTTGTTATTCAACAACTGCAGCTCATGGTTGAAAACTATAATTACCAACTATAATAAACCAGACCATTTTGAATTTGTGATAAATATGACATGACTTAGCTAATAGTTTTTAATCTTGGCAAAAGTATTGTCTACAGTTTTGTTTGTCTGCTACATCACTTAGATTATACATGTTAATAGGCATTAATTTCCTCAGGCCTATTTCTAATCAGAGTGCCATGTTCATTGTGGAGCTGCTAAAGCAACAGGAGCTACAGTACTATTAATCCATTTTGCAATGTGCTTAGACTCCTCTCCACATAGGAGTAATACTGAATTGTATGTTTTGCCTGTAAATACTTAATAACAATGTACTTTACCTGTCAGTGTAGAGCAATGACCAGAATATGTGAGCATAGCTGAGTGTAGGAAACGCTCACTCGCCGACTAAGCAGTTCTTGCTGCTCAAGGTGCTTCCTGCTCCACAAGAAATGACTCCGTTCTCACATATTGAAGGAAATTAAAATGCTTGAAAAAGCTTGCTCAGAATACTTGAAAATCTGCTCTGCACTCAAGCAGAATTGTTCAGTCACTTTACTTCCCTATTGTATGTTTATCCTGTACTATCCTTTAAAGATGTTCATTATTTTACGTATACGATAATGTCAAAACCACTGCTGGACTTATATAATAAAAAAGAGAATATTTCCCCCAACATTTTTCTTTGGGGGGGATAAATTGCGAACTGTATGATGCTGACCCCTGTTCTTTCTGTTCTGTGGTGGTGATCAAGGTTAAATAATACTATGGATATGTTTGCATTATCCTGTCATTACAGACAGCCTGTAGTCGTTTAGCACCAACTGTCAACTTAAGTCAGTGGTTGAGGGTAGCCTACAATGAAACAGTTGATGGTATTCACTGCTCAGATCCTTCTAGCTAGCCGTTTTCACATGCAGAATATTTGGTGAGTTTCCGTGCGTTTATGGTTCCATGTAGTTACAGCGTGACATGAGCATGTTCAGTGTAAACTTCTGGGAGACCTACTTATTCAAGGTCAGTTGTTCCTTTTTTCTTTTTTCCACATTGTGGAATATTACTGAACACATCAAAACTATGAAATTACATATGGAATCATGTAGTAACCAAAAAGTGTTTAACAAGGCAGAGGGTGGGTACTTTGAAGAATCTAAAATATGAATGTATTTAGATTTTTGCTATTATCAGAAATAGATACAGTATGCAAACCAGCTAGCTATTATCTGTTCTTTAAGAGACATGTTGTTTTATAAAAAAATTTAGGCAGTGGTTCTGAAACCTCTCCTGGGGACCCCAAGTCATTCCATGTATCAGATGTATCCTAGCACTAGCATATCAGAATCAACTTGTCTGCTTAATTATCAAGCCCTTGACAGCTTGAATCAAGTGAGCTAGTTTTGAGTTGCAATACATTTATGAGATGTCTGGGGTCCCCAAGAGTGGTTTGAGACCCACTGATGGTGGTAACTAGGAAGGCTCCTCTGGCTTGTACTTTTTAACAACCTTTCGTATGTTTATGGTTACTTCTGGTTGAAGCATGTCATGGGTGTTCTTATTATATGTGGCCTTGTAGCATTGCTGTCCATATTCTATTTTCAGGAATGTTATGTCATGAGCTAAGCCTTTGCTTGCAACCTGTCAGTATATTGCCCTGTATGCTAACCAAGGGAAAGATTAGCAACTAGTTGTATTTGTTTGAGGAATATGATTGCGACAAAGGACTGTGGTGCTTAAATGTGGTTATAAAAAAGAAAATTCCTTCACTTGGCACCACTTCTACTGAACAGCCAATCAGAAGCTGCCAGTGATGTTCTGCATTTCCCAATCCAGTGTTTTTGCTGTGTTTGTGTATTTGGAAAAAAGAAAATAATGTCTGCTATGTGAGCATACAAGAGTTGCAGACATTTCTTTTTAAATTTTTCTTTATGTTTCTGTCCTAGCTAATAAGTTGCAATTTTTTTATACTGACTTATCAACTGGCAGTCAATTGCACATATCAGCTGATTTGGTTCAGTTCCAGATCGAAGAAGACTAAACCAGTCACCCGACTGTATGTACAGTATGTGGTGTCTCAAATATGAAAGATATTTCCTTCAGCCTTCCAACAGACAGATATTTCCCATACCGTAATAAATTGTAAAGTATTTTTTCATGTTAAACCTCATTTTGCACATAGTTCCAAAAAAATTCCAATCCTTATCTTCTTTCGTTTGCTTATTCACTTCTACTAATATGTCCAACTCAAACTTTTCCCAATTTCATTTCATCTTATATTTACAGCTGTTTCATGGCAGCAACTTACAACCTATTAAACAAGTTGAAGATCGTAGCAGGCTTTTCTCTTATGCATCCACACCAAGACATTTAGCTTTTTCCACAGATTTTCCTAACAGGATGTCATGTTAGTCTTCGCATGTGAAGGCTTGCTTATTTACCGGATGACCTTAGTTGTTCTGCAAGAAGGTTAACCACCTGAATTCAATGCTAGCGCTCAATGAGATCAAGAAGTCCATGCCTTTAATGCTTCCTGCTCACTTTGCGGTGTTGGCCAATATGCATTGGCCATGGGGCTTTCAACACTCTTGTTAACTAGCAGCAAAGACAAGGCATAAACCTAGCCTGCTGTAGTCAGATTGGTGTTGCAACAGAATACCTTACATGGGTGCAGGTTTTGATATTCTAATTTGATATTGTCCACAAAAATGAGGGCTGAAGTTTCTTGCAGGGAAAATGAAGCAGTGTGCTCCTGGATTCCTTGTGGGATAACTTTGACCCAAGCGAGCAACTAAACCAGCCAAAGAACCTGACAAATTATACTTTGACCGAACAAAACTCTCTTGAGTGATGCTAGCTACAACACTTTAAGTAGGTCAAATAAATTAGGTCTAACATGCACAAACAAATATTACCAATTACTGTCCTAAGGCCCCATGTTGTGTCATGGAATTGAATCTACAGGGAAAACAGCAGACAGCCTACCTCTTCTTTAACAACCAACACTTAACTAGCAGAGGATATTTCTCCCTTTACAACCCTAGATAAATCTCTGCGGTATGCTGCAATACCAATACTGCACCAATAGCACAAAATATTAACTGTTGTGATGGATAATATTTACCTGATAATTCACATTTCATGTTATAAGTCTTTGTTTACAATATAAATCGAATGAAGTGCACCCAGGGCTGTTGCGAAAGGGATCAATAAGCAATATGGCTCGCACAGCTGCTTTCCGCTGAAAACATCTTTTGTCGCCAATAATTTCTAGCCATAAAACCATTGGGTGTTTTCTCAGCACTGGGTCCAATGAACTATCAAGGTTAGGACAGTGAAAGACACAACATTACCCCCTGTGTCTATCATACAGGAATGCATACGAGGTTTGTTAAATTGTTTCCAGGTCCATTTGAGTTTTCTATTTACTACTTTTTACATTCTAAACACATTACTGAGGAATAGTCAGTCGGACGACAGTTTAAAATTATTTTGCACTGACTTGAGGCCTTGATGAGCTCTGCAGCCTGATAAAATATACCACGATAACCAGGTTGTCTAAACAAACAGCTTACCTCATCAACCCCGTCCTGTCTTTTGCCTGGTTGTGTACATTTATTCCTCTACATGTTAGGCTTGGTAGCTTTAGGCCAGCGCTGTACTTTTGACTTCTGACAGAGATTCTTTGTCTTTCCTCAGCAGCCCAGGGTAGAAGAGATGCTGGTGTCAGCTGGGCTTTCAAGCCCATTTAAGCACTACTAACCATCCCCCTGCATTCATGACCATACTGTCTTTCTCCCGGTCTCTCCTGGCCTTTGTTCATGGTTGTGGATTAAATTACAGTACTTTCAGTAATTAGTTTACAGTATTGTTAACTGTGTTTTTGGAAATGATAATTTGGGTCATAACTCGCTTGAAGATATTCTTTGAAGGGCGGATATTGTTGAGAACCAGAAAAAAAAAATGTGCTTAAGGTATACTGCATGGTGTTAATGACAACTAAAGCAATCCATTTATTCATGGAAACTGCTAACTACTATGACAATGTTAACCACAACAATTATAACAAAACACAAATGATCCCCCACATTTTTTACATTGAAAGGTTTTATTTGGAGTAGGCCATGTAATTATTGTACAGTAAAATACATTTGAAAATGTATTTTGCATAAACAGTATAGCAACAATAGCCTGTGTTAGCTACACTAAAGTTAAAGGTACAATATGTAATGTCTGTCTGTTCAAAAGGCTCTATATGACCATAATACATTTGCAGGAAAAAAAAAAACATAGTTTGAAGATGACATAACTTTAGGCGTGAGAGTGGCCTCTCGCCGCTTCTGGAATTGCATCAAGTACAACCTCTCAGGAAAATGACATCTCTTACATTATGTGGCCGCTTCTCTAGCCTATGACACCAGGCAATCACGGCCTCAGCAAAGACGGTATTAAGAAACAAACTATGCTAAACACAGCAGACCGAAACTCTCTAGTATCACAGCAGACAGAAAACTCTAAAAACTATACATTTGCTAGCTAAATAGGGTCAGAAGATATTGGTGAAGCCTCCTGAGGAATACTTTTTTCAGCACCCTCAAGAAACAATTAAATAATATGTAAGTATTCAGTAGAGCAACAACAATTTTAATGTACATATTTTTCTTTTGAAATCCTGTTCTCACCAACAAACTTGGGACCTATGAGTGGCTTGAACTAAGAATCACCTGTAATTAAATGGTTGAACAGACTTGTTACTTGACATGTAAAAGTTGCTTATAGCCATCTCCTTATTATGTGTTGAACATTTTAAAACATTTGAATCTTGATGTGTGGGTATTTGCTCCTATAACTGTTTCTATTGACAATCTGAACCAACCCATTGCTGATTGTTTCCTGAATTGGTGCTCCTGTTGTTGATACCTTAACATGCCATGTGTGCAACACTTCCCCTAGTGGCCATATCACATGTACGCATAAGAATATGCCAGAAAGCCAGTCTTGGCAGGGCACTCTAGGTGGTCTCACAGGTAAAGCTGCAAACTTTGACTCTAATTATCATGAGTTCAAACAATGCAGATTGCAAAATAGTCAGCAACTTGCATCACTACTTGTCCTGAAATAATGACTTGTCTCACCATGGATTTGAACTCACTACCATGGGAGTCAAAGTCAGCAGCTTTACCTGTGAGGCCACTTGGGATGCTCTTTTAAGGCTGACACTTTGTCATTGTGGCATATTCCTTAAGAGTTTACAAATGATACAGCCACTAGGGGCAGTGTTGTACACAGTTATGTATAAATAGACCTGGTGTGTGTTAAACATTGTGGCCAAAGTTGGTGGCTGAGTGGAAACACCACTGACTCTCAATCCAATGCTTGGGAGTTCAACTCCAATGTGGGGCAGTTTGCCACACTCTTACCGACCAAGCCAGTAACCATCTGACCCACTGCCTTGAGTGACTCACTCAGCCAGCCATTTAGCCAAATGGGCAGGCAGCAAGACAGTCAAGGTGGCAGCAAGGCAGGGGCAGTTGAACAGCCTACCCGCTGTCCTGAGGCGGTTGGCCAGGTAATCAGCCAGTAACTGTACCAAGGCAGCTGGCCAGCAAGCCCCAGCCTACCCACTGTCTTGAGGCGGCTGGCCAGCGACCCCGGCCTACCTACTGTCTTGAGGCAGTTGGCCAGGGCAATCAGCCAGCAACTGTCCTAAGGCGGTTGGCCAGCGAACCCCAGCCTAACTACTGTCTTGACTGACCAAGGCAGTAGTCAGTCAGCAGCATAAGGTGGTCAAGAGTCAAAAGATAGCCATGTCATTTTCATCAAAACAAGTCTTTTCAATCTTTTCTCACCAAATTGACTATCTGACCAACCAGCCAACTCAGCTTGGATTCAAACCAAGGACCTTTGGAACCAAAGTCAGCAGCTTTAACCATGAGACCACATTGGATGCTCTCCCAACACTGGCTGTCTGCTCCTTAAGAATGTACATGTGACATGGCCACTAGGGGCAGTGTTGCACACTCATGTATAACTAGATCAGTGTTGTGTCAAAGTATCACTGCCAAAGTTGGTGGCTGAGTGGGAAGAACATAGCCCTTCACTCCAATGGTTGGGAGTTCAAATCCAAAGTGAGACTGCAGATTTGACTCTTATCAAGAGTTCAAATCCACAGCAAGACAATCAAGTAGGTGAAAAATGCCAATCTAAAATCTTTTGAAAATGACTTGGCTCACCACAAACTGAGAACCAATGGAGTCAAAGTCTAAGGTTTTTACACAGCCACCAACTTCAGCCACAATTCCATGGCACACCACCTATTTATACATGTGTGCAACACTGCCCCCTATTGCATATATATATCATATGAACTCTTAAGGAACATGCCACAATGACAACATTCATAGAGCATCCAAAGTGGTCTCATGGGTAAAGCTGCAGACTGACTACAATGGCTGTGAGTTAAAACCCATGCAAATTATTGCAAATCATTGAGTTGAAAACGACACAGCAAGTTGTATTTATTTGCGCAATATATGATCGTGTGAAAGGACATAGGTGGAGATAAAAAAGAAAAAGCTTGGCTCTACTGAACAGCCAATCAGGAGCCTCCTGGGAATTGTAAGTTCTGCCTTTCCCAAACCTGGTTTGTGAATGTGAAAAAAGAAAACAACATCTGCTGTGGGAGCACACCAGAGTTCTTTTTTTAATTGATGTTTCTGCAGCTAATAAGTCAGATATTTTTAAAACCTACCTGGCAGTCAATGACAAGCTTTTTGTTTAGTGCCAGATCCAAGGCTCAACCAATCACCCATAGGATGTACAGTATGTTCATGTCAGGATGTACATGTCATGTTTCATAAATATATAAAATATTTTGCGACAGAGGGATATTTCTCATACCATAGTAGATTGTAAAGTATTTTGTATTGTTAAACCTAGTTCCAAAATGTACAACTCAAACCTTTTCCCAATTTTAAATACAGATTATAAACAGATTTACAGTGCAGCAACCTCCAACATATTAAAAGCAGATCACATCAGGCTTTTCTCATATGCATCCACACCCAGCCATTCTGCTTTTCCCACCCTGATTTTCCTACTAACATGCCATGTTAGTCAGCGCATGTGAAGGCTCGCTCACTTACCTGATGACTTTAGTTGCTCCGCAAGAAGCTAAACCACCTGAATTCAATGCTAGCCCTCAATGAGATCAGGAAGTCCATGCTTTAAATGCACATATTTGCAATGTTGGCCATTATGCAGGTTTTGAGTGCACACTTATGACATAAATAGTTCTTGTTTAATTTGGTCAATAGACCAAAAGCAAATGACTAATCTGATTAACAACCATCCTACCATATGTGATGACCAAATGCCAATAGTGTGTGTGGAACAGTGTGAAAACAACACATTGAATTTTGATGTCTTCTGTCCTTGGGTAGGCTCACCTGTCAAAGAAACAACTCCAACTCAAAAATCTGGGACTACCGTAACATCAGCCATAAAATTATGACCACTAACACAGAAAATCTCATCATCATGTTAGCTGTCAGTGGGTGGGATATATTAGGAAACAAGTGAATATTCTGTCCTCAAACTTGATGTGTTCAAAGCAGTTAAATTGGGCAGAGCATGACCAAAACCGCAGCTCTGGTGGGATGTTCCCGGTATGCAGTGGTCAGTTCCTATCAAAAGTGGTCCAAGGAAGGAAAAGCGCTGAACCGGCGACAGGGTCATGGGCGGGAGGGATGGCTGGCCCGTGTGGTCCCATCCCACAGACATGGTACTGTAGCTCAAATTGCTGAAAATATTAATACTTGGACTGATGGAAAGGTTTCAGAACACACAGTGCATCGCAGTTTCTTGCTTAAGGTGCTGAGTAGCAACAGGGTGCCCATGCTAACCTTTGTCTACTGCCGAAAGGGCCTACAATGGGCACCTGAGCATCAGAACCGGACCATGGAGCAATGGAAGAAGGTGGCCTGGTCTGTTGAATCACGTTTACTTTTACATCACATGGATGGCCGAGTGCGTGTGCGTTGTTTACCTGGAGGACACCGGGGTGCACTATGGGAAGAAGGCAAGCTGGCGGAGGCGGTGTGATGCATTGGGCCATGTTCTTCTGGAAAACCTTGGGTCCTGCCATTATATAGGGTCCTCCAACATTTTTAAATCTTGAATTAAGAGGGGAGGGGCCCTCAGAGACCGCTTATGTAGAGGGCCCTATATTTTGTGCTACACTCCTGTCAAGAAGAACATTTATTTGTTCAGTTCTGAATGCTTGTTTTCTCTTGCGTTAGATTTTTCTCATTCCAACTATGGGGAGGGGTTATGGATTTGTCCAGGTGAGGGTTGTGTGTATATGGGGAGGGGTTATGGATTTGTCCAGGTGAGGGTTGTGTGTATATGGGGAGGGGTTATGGATTTGTCCAGGTGAGGGTTGTGTG